>SJXQ01011247.1:0-62160 GCA_006408695.1 Aepyceros melampus
TCTAAAACCAGCTTGAACATCAGGGAGTTCATGGTTCACATATTGCTGAAGTCTGGCTTGGAGAATCTTGAGCATTACTTTACTAGCATGTGAGATGACTGCAATTGTGCGGTAGTTTGAGCATTCTTTGGCATTGCCTTTCTTTGGAATTGGGTGAAAACTGACCTTTTCCAGTCCTGTGGCCACTGCTGAGTTTTCCAAATTTGCTGGCAAATTGAGTGCAGCACTTTCACAGCATCATCTTTCAGGATTTGAAACAGTTCAACTGGAATTCCATCACCTTCACTAGCTTTGTTTGTAGTGATGCTTTCTAAGGCCCACTTGACTTCACATTCCAAGATGTCTGGCTCCAGATTAGTCAACACGATTATCTGAGTCATGAAGATCTTTTCTGTACAGTTCTTCCGTGTATTCCTGCCACCTCTTCTTAATATCTTCTGCTTCTGTTAGGTCCAGACCATTTCTGTCCTTTATCGAGCCCATCTTTGCATGAAATGTTCCCTTGGTATCTCTAATTTTCTTGAAGAGATCTCTAGTCTTTCCCATTCTGTTCTTTTCCTCTATTTCTTTGCATTGATTGCTGAAGACGGCTTTCTTATCTGTTCTTGCTATTCTTTGGAACTCTTTAGCTGCTAAGTCATGCCCAACTCTTGCAGACCCACGTACTGTAGCCTGCCAGGCTCCTCTGTCCGTGGGATTTTCTAGGCAAGAATATTGGAATGGATTTCCATTTCCTTCTCCATTCTTTACCATATTCAGACTTAAATTATAACACTAATAACTGCTTATATTATAACACTAAAAGCAGAGACATAACTTTGCCGGCTAAGGTCTGTCTAGTCAAGGCTATGGTTTTTCCTGTGGTCATGTATGGATGTGAGAGTTAGACTGTGAAGAAGGCTGAGTGCCGAAGAATTGATGCTTTTGAACTGTGGTGTTGGAGAAGACTCTTGAGAGTCCCTTGGACTTCAAGGAGATCCAACCAGTCCTTTCTGAAGGAAATCAGCCCTGGGATTTCTTTGGAAGGAATGATGCTAAAGCTGAAGCTCCAGTACTTTGGTCACATCATGCAGAGAGTTGACTCACTGGAAAAGACTCTGATGCTGGGAGGGATTGGGGGCAGGAGAAAGGGATGACAGAGGATGAGATGGCTGGATGGCATCACGGACTCGATGGCGTGAGTCTGAGTGAACTCTGGGAGTTGGTGATGGGCAAGGAGGCCTGGCGTGCTGCAATTCATGGAATCCCAAAGAGTTGGACACGACTGAGCAACTGATATGAACTGAATACCTGCTTATATTATAACACTGCTTAAATTATAACACTAATAACACTTTATCTGAAACTTCTAATTCTCCAGGCTCTCTGAAAATCTTTCTGTGTGTGCTTCCTTGATTATTCTATGTTCCCTCCCCCAGTGCAGGGTGTCACTGTCTTTGTAGATCGGGACTTGGGGATGAGTTGATGAGAAGAAGAATGCAGAGGACCCAAGTCTCGAGTGAAACAAGGGTGCTTTATTTGCAGAAACACATGTTTATATATCTCCATACAAGGCAGCTTTAGACAGTAAAAGATATTGAGCAAAAACAAAGCCAAGCAAATAACAATCTTCAAAGAGCCAGAAAGCATTCCAAATCCTGAGTAAGAGGGGCATAACTGAATAGATTACATTTAAGTAAGGTCACTGAAGGGAGTCACTGAAAGGAATCCAAGCATGTGCCCTTTCTCAGGGTCTCAGTCCTGAGAACTGTGTGCAGCTCTGCTCGCTTCTGTTTTCCAGGAACTGATAAGGAGTAGACAGTCCTTGAGAAACAGCACAGAAAAGAAGAACATATTGGATCCCTTAATGTTGAATGTCCCCTAACAGCAGGGTTCTTGTCTTTGCCCTATTCTCTTAGTTATCTATACTGTCTCCCAATATACCCATCACTTATGGCTTCAATAATTATTCTTAAACTGAGACCTCACTTCTCAGTTCCAGAGTTCAGTTTTCAATCTCTGTGTATAACTGTTGATAGTTGTTTGTGTTAGTTACTCAATGGTCTCCAACTTTTTGTGACCCTATGGACCTGTAGCCCACCTCACTCTTCTGTCAACCTGGTCTCCTGCAGTGCAAGCAGATCCTTTACTCTCTGAGATACAATGGAAGCCCACTGATAGCTGCTGTGTTCGAATTAAACTAATTATATTTTCTAACAATACTCTCCAACTTTTCAGTTTAGTTCAGTCACTGAGTCGTCTCAGACTCTTTGTGACCCCAAGAACCACAGGATGACAGGTCTCCCTGTCCATCACCAACTACTGGAGCTTACCAAAACTCAGGTCCATTGAATTGGTGATGCCATCTAACCATCTCATCCTACCCCATCCTCTTTTGCCCCCACCTTCAATCTTTCCCAGCATCAGGGTCTTTTCAAATGCGTCAGCTCTTCACATGAGGTGGTCAAAGTATTGAAGTTTCAGCTTAAACATCAGTCCTTCCAATGAACACCCAGGACTGATCTCATTTAGAATGGACTGGTTGGATCTCCTTGCAGTCCAAGGGACTCTCAAGAGTCTTCTCCAGCACCACAGTTCAAAAGCATCAATTCTTCTGCTCTCAGCTTTCTTCATAGTCCAACTCACATCCACACATGACTACTGGAAAAACCATAGCCTTGACTAGATGGACCTTTGTTGACAAAATTATGTCTCTGCTTTTTAATATGCTGTCTATGTTGGTCATAACTCTCCTTCCAAGGATCATGTGTCTTTTAATTTCATGGCTGCAGTCACCATCTGCAGTGATTTTGGAGCCCCAAAATATAATGTTGACCACTGTTTCCACTGTTTCCCCATCTATTTCCCATGAAGTGATGGGACCGGATGCCATTATCTTAGTTTTCTGAATATTGAGCTTTAGATCAACTTTTTCACTCTCCTCTTTCACTTTCATCAAGGAGCCCTTTAGTTCTTCTTCACTTTCTGCCATAAGGGTGGTGTCATCTGCATATCTGAGGTTATTGATATTTCTCCCGGCAATCTTGATTCCAGGTTGCGCTTCTTCTAGCCCAGCATTTTACATGATGTACTCTGCATATAAGTTAAATAATCAGGGTAATAATATACAGCCTTGACATACTCCTTTTCCTACTTGGAACCAGTGTGTTGTTCCATGTCCAGTTCTAACTGTTGCTTCCTGACCTGCATACAAGTTTCTCAAGAGGCAAATCAGGTGGTCGGTATGTCCATCTCTTTGAGAATTTTCCACAGTTTATTGTAATCTACACAGTCAAAGGCTTTGGCATAGTCAATAAAGCAGAAATAGATGTTTGTCTGAACCTCTCTTGCTTTTTCAATGATCCAGCGGATGTTGGCAATTTGATCTCTTGTTCTTCTGCCTTTTCTAAAACCAGCTTGAACATCTGGAAGTTCACAGTTCTCCTATTGCTGAAGCCTGGGTTGGAGAATTTTGAGCATTACTTTACTAGGATATGATATGAGTGCAATTGTGTGGTAGTTTGAGCATAATGGTTTCACCGTCTACAAGGTAACATAGGTTAGTAAACTCATGGTAGAAACAGATTCCTCCTTCTTCATTCCTACTGTTTAACTTCCATGTATGAAAATTCTTATTTTCAAATGCCTTAAAAATTTGTCTCCATGTTACTTCATTCTAATCTATCCTGCATCCTATTAATATAATCTTCTTTTATGTAGAAACCTCAAATTGATTTAAATTCTTTACAACATAAAGCCCCAGTTCCCTACAAATCCCCCAAAGCACTCTTCAGCAATGCTCTATTTTACTTAATTCATATTTCTGGTTATATCTATGTCCTCTATCCTCTCCAATTTTCCCCACAGAATATGCTACCTAAATTGCAATTAACTTTCTTGCTCCATTGTTAGTCCTGCACAATAAAGAATCACTCATGTCTACCTATGATTTTCAAATATCTAGCCAGGCATTCAAGTAAGTAAACAGATATTCAGAATTATCTGAAAGTAAAAGCAAACTTTACATATAAATAGAAAATATTTGTAATATTTTATATACATTAAAATTTTCTAGGAATTTTTAAAAAACAACTATCATATGAATAGAAAGAAGACTGTAAATATCTGCTACATTGAACATGACCATGGATATTTGCCATATCAGAAACTTTCAGTGTCTGTGTCAATGTCGTTCATAGTATTATATTTCAATCATCAATATAGCACAATTTGGGCTTCCTGGGTGGCTCAGTGGAATGCCTGTATGTAGGATTTACCCCTGTGTTGGGAAGAGTCCCTGGAGAGGGAAATAGCAACCCACTTCAATATTCTTGCCTAGAGAATAGCCATGAGCTTATTCTCCCATGAGCAGAAGAACCTGAGGGGCTACAGACCCTCACAAAGAACTAGACATGGCTGAAGCAACTTAGCAGGCATGCAGGCATAGCACAATATAGCTTTAGTAGCCATGATGAATCTATGTGTAAAGTATATGTATTTACATGTTCAAATGGTCAATTATTTTTTAATTGAAATATTACCAGGTAAATATTCAAAATTGTGTTTTAGAAGTTTACCCCAAAATGTGGTCCCCAATGGACCAACATTGAAAATTTATCAATTGTTCTTTTCTTGTTTTTGTTGTTTGTTGGTTTGTTTGTTTTCAATGAGGTAAAGATTTTGGCAGAACTCTGAAGAAACAGATGATAAAGATTGCAAAAAATGTTTTATCCTTTTGAGATTTAAGGGAAAGTTTGAAAATCAGATAGTATTTTGAATGTGAAAATAAATATTTAAATCAGAACAATAAAAACTAATTTCTTGTAGAATAACAAGATTTTATCAAAATATGGTATTACAGTAATATTCTTAACAATTGAGAAAGTTTGCTAATATAAGCTGAAATCTAAATGAATATATTTTTTCTAGTCCCTTGAAAGTGAGACTATTTAAGTAGTCTTGACAAGATGAAACAGAATGGTAATAGCATGTGTAATAATTACAGTCAAATAAATTTTCATTACAAATGAAGTGTCATGTATGAAAATCAAGATAGAAATTGTCTCTTCCCTTAGAAAAATTCTTTTCTAGTACCAAAGAGAATGATTGAATAAGAACTAAACCATATTCATAAAGGCTTTGTATTCAAGATAAAATTAAGATTATAAAAACCATAATTTTGAGATTATAAATGCCCTTTTATAAAAAATACTAATTCCACGAAATTTGGAAAACCTCAAACTAAGAAAAAAAAATCAAAGAAAAACACTAAGACAATTTTAATATAAAATATTTTGTTCCAGCCCTGGAACATATTGTCTATGTATTATTAAAATACAGACCATATTTTGATCAAGTGGGCCTTGAAGTGACAATAGAAACAGCATTTTCTCACAAGTGCCCCTGTAAACCTACTTTGTGAGTCCCCTTTTCATTGCCTTGTTGATTAAAACCAAAGACCAGGTTCGATGCAGGATGTAGGATGCTTGGGACTGAGGCACGGGGATAATTCAGAGAGATGATGTGGGGCGGGAGGGGGGAGGTGGGGGTTGGGATTGGGAGTTCATGTACACTCGTGGCTGATTCATGTCAATGTATAGCAAAACGAATACAGTTTGTAAAGCAAAACAAACTAAAATATAAAAATTAATTTAAAAAATAAATAAATAAATAAAATAAAACCAAAGACCAGGCTCCATAATTGTTCTGATGGTTTGTAGTTAATGAAAGTTCTCCAAGAAATCTTGAGTCATAGAATTAGCCTCATTTCTGTAATTAAAACGTCCAATCCTGTCAAATCCTTATTAACTGAATCCTGTGTAACCTCAGTGACTGTTTAATAAGTGGTGACTCTCTTAGGATGTTAACAAGGAAAGAAAACACATACTTTATTTACCTGCTAAAAATTCACTATGTGAAGCCACTTTACTAATCAAGATTCTTATGCCAGCTACTTTAGTTCCCTGGGAGATTTTGATACTCTGGGTTAATCTGGGGGCATTAATTGATTAGTGTGGCAATCTTGTTAAATAATTTACTGGGGTGCTGTGACAGTATACATTTGTAAAACTTTGACTTACTTATTCCAGTGTTTTGCCCCCAGCCACTTATCAGGGATTATTTTGGCAAGGAGATAGTGTGGCATGGGATTAATAACAGGACTTTGGAAGCAGACTGCTTGACATTAAATATATATTTAATTAATGGCTGTGCTAAGCATTTCTTGCTGCAGTTGCTTTTTCTCTAGTGTGGAGAGCAGGGCTACTGTCTAGTTGTGGTTCATGGACTTCTCACTGCTGTAACTTCTTTGCAGAGCACAGGCTCTAGGGTACATGGGCTTCAGTAGTTGTGGCACAGGCTTAGTTGCTCAGCTGCATGTGGGAATCTTCCAGGACCAGGAATCTAATCTATGTCTCCCACATTGGCAGGTCAATTTTTTACCACTGAGCTACCAGGGACACCCCAACTGCTTGGATTTTTAATATGACCACTTTGGAAAGCCAGTCAAGCCAAGCAACTTCATTGTGACTCACTTTACTTACCTTTAAAAAGGGTGTGATTATACTATCTACCTCATTGAGTTGTGAATATTAAATAGCATATTTAATATCTTAGAAATTTAAAGGATGAAGTAACAACTGTATTACTTACATAGTTGCTATTATTTCAAATGATACTGAACTGGCTGGAATTTAAGATGTTGTATGTGCTGTACAGTGCTTAGTCATTCAGTTGTGTCTGACTCTTTGTGGCCACATGGACTGCAGCCCACCAGGCATTCTCACAAGAACACTGGAGTGGGTTGCCATGCCCATCTCCAGGGAATCTTCCCAACCCAGGGTTCGAACCCAGGCCTCCCATGTTGCAGGCAGATTCTTTACTATCTAAACCACCAGAGAAGCCCAAGATTTTGTATGCTGCTGCTGCTGTGTCGTTTCAGTCATGTTTGACTCTGTGCAACCCCATAGACAGCAACCCACCAGGCTCCCCCATCCCTGGGATTCTCCAGGCAAGAGCACTGGAGAGGGTTGATATTTCCTTCTCCAATGCATGAAACTGAAAAGTGAGAGTGAAGTCACTCAGTCTTATCCGACTCTTAGTGACCCCATGGACGGAAGAGCCTGGCGGGCTTCAGTCCATGGGACTGAAGTCAAAACATTTACTTCCTCTCTGATGCCCAGAATTTGACATAAATACTTGTCATAGAGTGAATAATAAATAAATGTTTTAATATTGGTCAAAAGGAGAAATCATCGTCTACTTTTCAATATCAATAGCTATAAATGATACCAGTCCAAGAATTTGGTTAATTTAGAGCATGAAGAGGAAGGTCCCAAGCTACAGAATATGCTGTTCTGTTTGTCAGGTAATTTTAAGAATTGAGTTCAAAATTAAAAAGAAGTGATTAAAATTCGTCAAAGTCAAATAGTTTTGCCATATTATCAACATTGTTATTGCATGTAAGCACATTATTTTCACATCACATTTGAAAAACCAACTTTTGATCATGTTTATATTCTGTTGAGTTAGTCAACCTCATTGTTTGGAGACTTATGATGATAGTAATCTGTACAAAGTTGGAATTAAACCAATTCAAACAAGTGTTTGTATGTTCTTTATGCAATTTAGAGGTTGCAAAGTGAATTTATTCAAAACGGAAGAAACGTAAGGATAGCAATTTTAACTGCCTTGTCAATTTATTTTTTTCAGGATAACCGTGATATAGCCAGTTTTATTTATTGTAGCTATTTTAGTAAGGCATTCCATTACTGTAGGAAGTATAGTTATGGGAGCTATCATTGAGAACAGATTAACAAAAAACCATAGGTTGTAAATCTTCCAAAAAATGTAAAAATCATATCATGGTAATTGATCATGATCATATCAAATGAAATATAGTTCAGCGTGGAGACAGACATAGTGAATACTGGAGCCAGATTTAAAATCCTTGGTTGCTCTTCTCAATCACATAAAGTTGCATAAGCATGGACTATTTACAAATATTCTCTATGCTCAAGTCTCCTCAAAAGGCAAAATAGTTGTTCAAACAGGTTTCTGGTTTTTCTTCTTTTCTACTATTTTTTCTATTATGGGTTCTTTAATTATTATATGGAGTTTTCTCCTCATGTGTTACCAGGACCAATGGGAATAAGATGCAAGAAGAATGCTTTGAATTGAGTATAAATATTTTTTTTAATTTTAATAATATCACCTTCTTTAATTGGTAGAAAGTTCCCACTGATGGGAAAAATGACTATGTTGAAGATTTGTAAGGATGTTGAAAAGAGGTTCACACAATAGAAATACAGCTGAAATACACATCCCATTTTTATATGTACATTTCTTCTAACTTCATATCGTATTATTCTCAGTGTGAGAATCTTCACAATGATAATTTTAGCTATACCTAAAAATACCCTGGTTGAGATTCATAAAATAAAATTTAAGCAAAGTAACATTGTCAAGAGTTGCTTAAATTTCATATTTCTTGATTTGAGCAAAGTTCAAAACTCTAATCTTAATGCTAATGAAATTTATTTTTTATAAATTTCATAAATTTTCTAAATTTTTTCATAAATTTTTTCTAAGACCTTTTTTAGCGTTCAGTTTAAAAAATGAAAAATATCTGTTCTGTACATCAAAATCGAAGACTACGTAGATGTTACATTTACTTTATTAAATCTAAAATAAATATGATTCAGTTCAGTTCAGTTCAGTCGCTAAGTTGTGTCTCACTCTTTGTGACCCCATGAATGCAGCATGTCAGGCCTCCCTGTTCAACACCAACTCCCAGAGTTCACTCAAACTGACATACATCAAGTCAGTGGTGCCATCTAGCCATCTCATCCTCTGTTGTCCCCTTCTCCTCCTGCCCCCAATCCCTCCCAGCATCATAGTCTTTTCCAGTGAGTCAACTCTTTGCATGAGGTGGCCAAAATACTGGAGCTTCAGCTTTAGCATCATTCCTTCCAAAGAAATCCCAGGGCTGATCTCCTTCAGGATGGACTGGCTGGATCTCCTTGCGGTCCAAGGGACTCTCAAGAGTCTTCTCCAACACCACAGTTCAAAAGCATCAATTCTTTGGCACTCAGCCTTCTTCACAGTCCAACACCCACATCCATACATGACCACTGGAAAAACCATAGCCTTGACTAGACGGACTTTAGTAGGAAAAGTAATGTCTCTACTTTGCATATGCTATCTAGATTGGTCATACCTTTTCTTCCAAGGACTAAGCGTCTTTTAAATTCATGGCTGCAGTCACCATCTGCAGTGATTTTGGAGCCCAAAAAAACAAAGTCTGACACTGTTTCTACTGTTTCCCCATCTATTTCCCATGAGGTGATGGGACCAGATGCCATGATCTTCATTTCTGAATGTTGAGCTTTAAGCCAACTTTTTCACTCTCCTCTCTCACTTTCATCAAGAAGCTTTTTAGTTCCTCTTCACTTTCTGCCATAAGGGTGGTGTCATCTGCATATCTGAGGTTATTGATATTTCTCCCAGCAATCTTGATTCCAGTTTGTGTTATTTCCAGTCCAGCGTTTCTCATGATGTACTCTGCACAGAAGTTAAATAAGCAGGGTGACAATATACAGCCTTGACGTACTCCTTTTCCTATTTGGAACCACTCTGTTGTTCCATGTCCAGTTCTAACTGTTGCTTCCTGACCTGCATACAGATTTCTTAAGAGGTAGGTCTAGAGGCAGGTCAGGTAGTCTTGTATTCCCATTTCTTGAAGAATTTTCCATAGTTTATCATGATCCACATAGTCAAAGGCTTTGACATAGTCAATGAAGCAGAAAGAGATGTGTTTCTGGAACTCTCTTGCTTTTTCCATGATCCAGCGGATGTTGGCAATTTGATCTCTGGTTCCTCTGCCTTTTGTAAAATCAGCTTGAACATCAGGAAGTTCACGGTTCATGTATTGTTGAAGCCTGGCTTGAAGAAGTTTGAGCATTACTTTACTAGCATATGAGATGAGTGCAATTGTGCAGTAGTTTGAGCAATCTTTGACATTGTCTTTCTTTGGGATTAGAATGAAAACTTACCTTTTCCAGTCCTGTGGCCACTGCTGAGTTTTCCAAATTTGCTGGCATATTGAGTGCAGCACTTTCACAGCATCATCTTTCAGCATTTGAAATAGCTCCACTGGGATTCCATCACCTCCACTAGCTTTGTTCTTAGTGATGCTTTCTAAGGTCCACTTGACTTCACATTCCAGGATGTCTGGCTCCAGATGAGTGATCACACCATCGTGATTATCTGGGTCATGAAGATCTTTTTTGTACAGTTCTTCTGTGTATTCTTGCCACCTCTTCTTAATATCTTCTGCTTCTGTTAGGTCCAGACCATTTCTGTCCTTTATCAAGCCCATGTTTGCATGAAATGTTCCTTGGTATCTCTAATTTTCTTAAAGAGATCTTTAGTCTTACCCATTCTGTTTGCCTCTATTTCTTTGCATTGATTGCTGAGGAAGGGTTTCTTATCTCTCCTTGCTATTCTCTGGAACACTGCATTCAAATGGGTAATGCTTTCCTTTTCTCCTTTGCTTTTTGCTTCTCTTCTTTTCACAGCTATTTGTAAGGCCTCCCCATACAGCCATTTTGCTTTTTTGCATTTCTTTTCCATGGGGATGTTCTTGATTCCTGTCTCCTGTACAATGTCATGAACCTCATTCCATAGTTCATCAGGTACTCTATCTATCAGATCTAGTCCCTTAAATCTATTTCTCACTTCCAGTGTATAATCATAAGGGATTTGATTTAGGTCATACCTTAATGGTCTAGCGGTTTTCCCTACTTTCTTCAATTTAAGTCTTAATTTGGCAACAAGGTGTTCATGATCTGTGCCACAGTCAGCTCCTGGTCTTGTTTTTGCTGACTGTATAGAGCTTCTCCATCTTTGGCTGCAAAGAATATAATCAGTCTGATTTCGGTGTTGACCATCTGGTGATGTCCTTGTATAGAGTCTTCTCTTGTGTTGTTGGAAGAGGGTGTTTGCTATGACCAGTGCAATTTCTTGGCAAAACTCTATCAGTCTTTGCCCTGCTTCATTCTGCATTCCAAGGCCAAATTTGCTTGTTACTCCAGGTGTTTCTTGATTTCCTACTTCTGCATTCCAGTCCCCTATAATGAAAAGGACATCTTTTTTATGTGTTAGTTCTAAAAGGTCTTGCAGGTCTTCATAGAACCGTCTAATTTCAGTTTTTTCAGCATTACTGGTTGTAACATAGACTTGGATTACGGTGATATTGAATGGTTTGCGAGCAGAGATCATTCTGTTGTTTTTGAGATTACATACAAGTATTGCATTTCGGACTGTTGTTGACCATGATGGCTACTCCATTTCTCCTGAGGGATTCCTGCTCACAGTAGTAGATATAATGGCTATATGAGTTAAATTCAGACTATGTAATGTTACATGTATTTTATTAAATCTAAACTAAATATGGTATTTGCTGATAATTTTGAGTAGTTTTCTTCAAACAGATGGAACATGTTTTAAGCATTCCTTTAAATGAATAAGAAAAATTAAAAACATAATATCATAATCATTGATACAAAACATTATGTTTCAGCTGTACATTTTCATATATGATCTATAGCCTCTTTATACTGTGTTATCTGCATCTTACCTCTTCTCTCAATTTTATTTCTGTGTTGGTCTGTACTTTCATATTTTTTCACCTTCCATCCTTTATAGTTCTATATGTGTCTAGTAATATATTCTCAAAACTAAAATCCAGGGAACTGTTTTAACATATTGATTAGTTTTTTGAACTTTTGCTTACAGTTATCACTATTAATCTTTCTTGTGTAGGAAGCATTTTATTTTACAGTCTTTCATTTGCTTCTGCACTTTCATTACCCCTATTTGAGGTTTCTTTTCATGATTGCATTCAGTTTCTTCTTAAAGACTCTTCCATCTGCTTAAGAATAGGGTCATTACATGCATTTATTCTAAGAAATATTTTGAGCACCTAGGTTGTTCCAGACTTTAAAGTAATTATCAAGGATTTAGTCAAGGATGAGTCTTAACTTTGCAAACAATAAATATTATAAAATTATGGTATTGAATTCTCTCTTTCCAGTGTTGTAGTTCTCCAAAACATAATTTGTTTCTGCTAGCATTATATTGAAAGTGAAAGAGGAGAGTGAAAATGTTGGCTTAAAGCTCAACATTCAGAAAATGAAGATCATGGCATCTGGTTCCATCACTTCATGGGAAATAGATGGGGAAACAGTGGAAACAGTGTCAGACTTTATTTTGGGGGGCTCCAAAATCACTGCAGATGGTGACTGCAGCCATGAAATTAAAAGACGCTTACTCCTTGGAAGGAAAGTTATGACCAACCTAGATAGTATATTCAAAAGCAGAGACATTACTTTGCCGACTAAGGTCCGTCTAGTCAAGGCTATGGTTTTTCCTGTGGTCATGTATGGATGTGAGAGTTGGACTGTGAAGAAGGCTGAGCACAGGGGCTCCAAAATCACTGCAGATGGTGACTGCAGCCATGAAATTAAAAGACGCTTACTCCTTGGAAGGAAAGTTATGACCAACCTAGATAGTATATTCAAAAGCAGAGACATTACTTTGCCGACTAAGGTCCGTCTAGTCAAGGCTATGGTTTTTCCTGTGGTCATGTATGGATGTGAGAGTTGGACTGTGAAGAAGGCTGAGCGCAGAAGAATTGATGATTTTGAACTGCGGTGTTGGAGAAGACTCTGGACAGTCCCTTGGACTGCAAGGAGATCCAACCAGTCCATTCTGAAGGAGATATGCCCTGGGATTTCTTTGGAAGGAATGATGCTAAAACTGAAGCTCCAGTACTTTGGCCACCTCATGCGAAGAGTTGACTCATTGGAAAAGACCCTGATGCTGGGAGGGATTGAGGGCAGGAGGAGAAGGGGACGACCGAGGATGAGATGGCCAGATGGCATCACGGACTCATTGGACGTAGTCTGGGTAAACCCCGGGAGTTGGTGATGGACAGGGAGGGCTGGCATACTGCGATTCATGGGGTCGCAAAGAGTCGGACACGACTGAGCGACTGAACGGAACGAAATGGAGCATTATATTATTTATGCTTTCAATTTCTACAGTCAGGTTTTTTACTCACCAATTGACTGGAAATGCTTTTTAAGGAAACTAACAGCAAGTCTATGAGTTTTTCTGTTTTCATTCCCTTTGAACTTACTGTAATTTTTAGTTTTACTAATTAAACCCTCCCTAAAATTTTCTTTCACTTGCCTCTCTGTCTCTTAATTTCAGTTCAGTCGCTTAGTCATGTCTGACTCTTTGCGACCCCGTGGACTGCAGCACGCCATGCATTTCTGTCCATCACCAACTCCTGGAGCTTTCTCAGACTAATGTCCATGGAACCATCTCATCCTCTGTCATCCCCTTCTCCTTCTGCCTTCAATCTTTCCCAGCATCAGGGTCTTCTCTGAGTCAGTTCTTCATAAGAGTTGGCCAAAATATAGGAATTTCAGCTTCAGCATTAGTCCTTTCAATGAATTTCAAGATTGATTTCTTTTAGGATTGACCAATTTGATATCTTTGGAATCCAAGGGACTCAAGAGTGTTCTCCAACATCACTGTTCAAAAGCATCAATTCCTCGATGCTCAGCTTTCCTTCTACTCCAACTCTCATATACATACATGACTACTGGAAAAACCACAGCTTTGACTAGACAGACCTTTGTCAGCAAAGTAATGTTTCTGCTTTTTAATATGCTGTCTATAATAGATATATCTTTTCTTCCTTTTCCTTAGATCAGCCATATTGGCCAAACCACAAAAGAAATTCAATATTCCAATTAAAATGACTTTGGATCCTGTCTGTCCAAGACTTATCTTTTCATGCATTTACATTTCTAGCTTCCTGTCACATATTAATATTTGCCATATAGTGTGCTTTATCACTTCAATAGTGAGTCATGTAAGAACTTGTACTTTGTCAGATGTTAAGTCTTTCTAATGTTCTCCATTTCTGCCAAAGGTATTGTCAATTTATTTGACTATCGAACTGCAAATTGGTGATAAATTTAAGTTGTCATTAAGTCACTTGCACCTGATTTCACTCTGTTTAGTCTACTTTGTTTACTTTTGGTCTTCCAAAATATGTCATCTATTTACGCTTGATCAGAATTATGATTGTATCCCAAGCATTCTATACATAATTATACCTTTCCAATTTGTTGCAGTTCTTCTTTCACTATGGTTAATTCATTGGCTAAGTCTTTCATGGAAATGTGTCTGCCTACTTTGAAAGTGAAAGTGAAGTAGCTCAGCTGTGTCTGACTCTTTGAGACCTCATGGACTATAACCTACCAGGCTCCTCTGTCCATGGAATTTTCCATGTAAGAGTACTGGGGTGGGTTTCCATTTTCTTCTCTAGGGGATCTTCCCAAACCAGGGATTGAACCTGGATCTCCCGAATTGTAGGCAGACATCTGAGCCAGCAGGGAAGTCCCTGCCTACTTTAATCTTTGATAATTTAATACCATCACAAGAAACAAAGTTACATGCAAAGAAGAATGGCTTAAAGATATACCATTCTATATGTATGGTTGAGTCCTTTGCTGTCCACTTGAAGTAATCACAAGATTGTTAATCAGCTATATGTCAATAGAAACTAAAGGAGTTTCATGTCATAAAAAGATATAGAATTCTAGATTTAAATTAGCATCTATGTGTGTGTCTGAATACATTTCCTAATCTCTATGAGTCTCATTACTTCTGTGCATAAATAAGATCAAATAAGAAAATATGAGTATAGTGCCTGACATGATGAGAAAAATACTAGTAGCATTTATTTTTATTGCTGTACACAATTTCCTAATGATTCATGCTTTCATTTTTTTTTCTGTTTTCAGTTAGGCATTTAAATATGTAAATGAAACACCATAATATAAAACAACTAAAGAAGCCTCCACATATAATTAATAATTTGTAAATGTTATATCCATTCTACTTAACTGTTCACATGCACGGTATCTTCAAATGTAAATGTTCCATGAGTTTCTTCTTTGTATTTGTGGTGATATTAGGCCAAGGCTTTACTGG
This sequence comes from Aepyceros melampus, assembly GCA_006408695.1. NCBI lineage: Eukaryota > Metazoa > Chordata > Mammalia > Artiodactyla > Bovidae > Aepyceros > Aepyceros melampus. Next base: position 15,052 of record SJXQ01011247.1, read on the forward strand.
GATATGCAATCAGGGTTTCAAAATTGAGGGGAAAAGAAACAAGCATGCTAGAAAGCAGGAAAAGAAAATGTAAAGTAGTGCATTACTGAGCTCTTAGCAACCTAACAACAAAATAAAATTGGTAGTTGAACAAGGAGGAGTGTCTTCAAAACAGCCCATGTAGAACCACTGTGGCTCAGATCTATTCATCCAGAAGATAAAAAGAAAGGATTATCTGCCAACACATGTTGTCTTCTGTTTCTCAGAGTCAGAGTTTGTACCACTGTATGTTATTTCTCTGTCTCTTCAAAATTGTGTTAACCAGCTCTGGTTATCCAGTTAGTAGTCCCAGATTATAGTTCAGTGGAACTGTTGCAATGTCTACTGGCAAAAACATCCCCTCCACTAGAATCTAGGATATTTTGCTAGACCAGTTCTTGAGCTGTAGATAACTAAAGCACACTTTCATGATTGAGTTATTGAGAGTAATACGAAGACTAGTATTACTAATACTAATACTAAGACTAGTATTACTTACTAAGACAAAGACTAATCCTAGATGTATCTCTTATTTTCTTAGCTCATGAATTCTAGCACTTGAGAATGCAGGATTAAATACCAACATTGATTCAATGCATATACTATCATTTTGAGAAACATGCCCTAACCACGCATGGTCTGTGTCCAAAACTGGTGTATTATTCAAACCCATAATATGTTGTTTTACTATTCTTCAGGCCAGACAGTTATCAGTGATATAATAAGACCAATGAATCTTGTGTTTAAAAGTATATTCATAATGTTGTCAATCATACTATATCAATGAATTAGGAATTCCCTAGACCATTAAATGATGTTGACAGGCAAAGAAGGTAAATCTAAGTATAGAATATGTTGCTGTTTCAGGAAAGATTAAATTCTGTCATCTGCAGCATAGAATGGGACCTATGTAATTCACTTTCACCTGCTGGTTAGCTATCTTCCTCAAAGAATTTTACTTTATTAGGAAGTCACAGCTAGATCAAATTTGTTGAGAAACAGTTCATAGTTTTAAGTCTGAGCATTGCTTCCATCCTTGCTATATTGGTGATTTCTTTATAGTCCCATTGTAGGAACATGATGGCTAAGGAAAGATGATAGCTCATGTGCATGACACAAGTAACTGTCTACCTGGTTATTGAAAGATTCCTCTGTAACAGATGTTATATGCTAAGCATTAAAGAAAGATCCTTATTTTATGGTCACTCCAATGGATCTATTGACATAAGATTACCCCAGATTTCTTTGCCACCAGTCTTTCCCTATTGTTCTTTTCAGGACTCTTATCAGCCAGCTAAGCTGTTTTCCTGTGCTCAGAAGGCCATGTACAATTTAGACTTCTCTCTCTTCATACAAAGTATACATCCAAGTGTACTATTCACAGCTTGGACTATGACAAGAATTTTCTTTCATCATGATCTTGGTTAATACCAGTGTAGCACGCCAATCCTTTTCTAAACTAGAACTGAATCCTTTTTTTCCCCTTTAAATTTATTATAAGGAACCCCATTTGAGTAGAGGAATATACTTACTAGTGCCTTTTAGACCTGCTGGAAGACAATGCTTCCATTAAATGATCTCAATAGGTGGGCTCAATGCCTACTTCACATCATTAACCAATGGATTTAGTAACATCAAACAATTTTCAGTCACTGGATGTTCCATGATAAGAACTTTGGTTACCACGTGAGCCCAACAATGCTCTGATAGCTGGCTTTTTTTTTCTTTTTTTTTTTTTCAGACCTAGAGCAAGTCTTATTTACAGAGTGAGTGTGTGTGTGTGTGTACGTGCATGCTAAGTTGCATCAGTCATGTCCAACTCTTTGGGACCCTATGGATTTTAGCCCACCAGGCTTCTCTGTCCATGGGATTCTCTAGGCAAGAATACTGGAGTGGGTTGTCATGCCCTTCTCCGGGGCATCTTCCTGACCCAGGGATTTAACCTGCATCGTCTACATATTTTCCTTGGTAGACTGGTTCTTTACCACTAGTTCCACCTAGGAAGCCCCCTTACAGAGGGTAGTCTTGCTATACAACTTAAGAAGCTTGAGCCATGGTTTTAACCACTGACACTTGTTAGTTCTCTTCCCCACATTCTTATCCATTAGTTCTCTGCCCCCAATTCTTATCCACTCCCAGAACTAATTTTCAACCCTATATCACAAATGGCAGGGGAAACTTACCCAACAAATGGGACTTGCATACACTAGCCCCATTAGAAACCAATAGCCTGAATAGATTTGAACAACAAATAAATTTGAATCATATTCTGATATGCCTTAAAAGTTCAAAGGAACCTAAAAAATCATGTGCCTCATTTTCACTGGCTGGCTGGTTCTCCTATTACAATCTAGACCATGAGCTTATTGAAAAGTCTATAGATGCAGCACATCCTCAAAACCTCATAGAGATTCAGGTCTCAACTTCTGGCATACATGTGTTTTGCTAAGTTATCTAGAATACCCACCACCTCCTGTTCACTGAAGCCAAATATCATGATAATATATACTATCAATAAAGTGGATTTCTTTGATGGCTCATGGAATGTCAGGAAAGCAAAGTTTTTGTAGACTCAGTTCAGTTCATTTAAGTCAATCAGTCGTGTCCGACTCTTTGTGACCCCAAGGACCGCAGCATGCCAGGCTTCCCTGTCCATCAACAACTCCTGGAGCTTGCTTTAACTCATATCCATTGAGTTGGTGATGCCATCCAACCATCTCGTCCGCTGTTATACCCTTCTCCTCCTGCCTTCAATCTTTCCCAGCAACAGCATCTTTTTCAATGAGTCAGTTCTTATCAGGTGGCCAAAGTATTGGAGATTCAGCTTCAGCATCAGTCCTTCCAATGAATATTCAGGACTGATTTCCTTTAGGATTGACCAGTTTGATCTCCTCTATCCAAGGGACTCTCAGGTGTCTTCTCCACCACCACAGTTCAAAAGCATCAATTCTTTAGTGCTCAGCTTTCTTTATGGTCCAACTCCACATCCATACATGATTGTATGGATACTTTCCATACTTTTCCAAAGCTACAGAAAAAAACATAGCTTTGATTAGACAGACCTTTGTTGGTAATGTCTCTGTTTTTGATATGCTGTGTAGGTTGGTCATAGCTTTCCTTCCAAGGAGCAAGTGTCTTAATTTCATGGCTGCAGTTACCATCTGCAGTGATTTTGGAGCCCAAGAAAATAAAGTCTGTCACTGTTTCCATTGTTTCCCTACCTATTTGTTATGAAGTGATAGGACCAGATGACATGATTTTTGTTTATTGAATGTTGAGTTTTAAGCCAGTTTTTGTAGACTATATCAGGGCAAAGAATATAATCACATTACAACAAGAACTCCAAGATTATTAAAGCATACTGCCACATTTATTATATAAAGACAAACTCCTATGTTCTTTTTTGATAATGAGAATTAAGAGAAAAATATTTGTCATATCCATGGCTAGATACTAATGCTTCAGGCAACTGTGAGAGTCTTCCCATACCTGGAAGCGCCACCTTAGGGTGGCTCCATGCCTGAGGGTATACAGTCTTTCTCCTTCCAAGCTTCAAGCCTCTGTTTCTTCTGGCCAGCTCTGGGCACTCTTCAGAGAGCAACCACAGAATACAGATTAGTACTTTTGGTGCTTCTTCATGTGACTTAAATTCTCTGCTATTGACATTTAAAACTAGTATTATACAAAATAAAGATGAGTAAAATTCATGTTAGTAGTTTAAAGTTTTCTTTATTTAGAATGACATTGGTGGTGGTTGTTTAGTTGCTAAGTCATGTCCGACTCTTGCAACCTCGTGGTGTGAAGCCTACAAAGTTCCTCGGACCATGGGATTTTCCAGGCAAGAATACTGGAGTGGATTGCCATTTCCTTCTCCAGGGGATCTTCCCAACCCAGGAATTGAACCCAGGTCTCTTGCATTGCAGGCGAATTCTTTACCAATTGAGCTATGAGGGAAGCCCAATACTTCGGGCTGGTGCACTGGGACCACCCAGAGGGATAGTATGGAAGATAGGAAGGAGGGGGATTCAGGATGGGGAACATGTGTATACCTGTGGTGGATACATGTTGATGTATGGCAAAACCAATACAATATTGTAAAGTAATTAACCTCCAATTAAATTAAATAAATTTATTTTAAAAAATAATAAAAAAGAAAAAAGAAAATAAAAAGCACCATGACAAATCAAAAGAAATGCTCTGGAAGAAAAGAAAAAGCTTAGTATGTACCTTACAGAGCCTTTTCTCCTGCTCTTTGAACAAGAGTTGTACATCTTTACTTTGCCTCGTGCCTCACGAAGTGTAGCCAGCCTTGCCAGAATCAGGAGATTCTGAGATATGCAACAATTTGAAAACCACTGTTCTAACATATCAGGGAATCAAAGAGAGAGCTCTGCCAGGTGTTAGTATACCTCAATTATTACTTTTTTTTTAATTTCTCTGGAGATAATCACAAAGATGGTTTATAGAACCATCGTGCGTGTGCTGAGATGAGACTTCATTATGAATCTCAATTTATTGTGTAGCCTCTATAGGTCCCGCTATAACAAGAGATCCATCATAGCATTTCAATGCCACCCCAAATCAAACAGTTTTTAAAGATGTCGGATTACCTCTTCTCAGTGTACATCTACTCTTAGCAAAATCTGAAGATCCCTTTGGGGTAGAATCAGAGGGAAATTTATTACATACACTTGTGTCTATATTCATTGTATATAATTTTCAAAGAATCTTATTACCCCATTAAATTAACATATTCAGGTTTGTGAATGTACATTGATCTTGAAATTGTAAATAGAATTGTTAGTAGAATTTGCTATTGCAGTGGCTAATGTTCAGTTCAGTTCAATTCAGTCACTCAGTTGTGTCTGACTCTTTGTGACCCCATGAATTGCAGCATGCCAGGCTTCCCTGTCCATCACCAGCTCCCGGAGTTCACTCAAACTCACATCCATCGAGTCGGTGATGCCATCCAGCCATTTCATTCTCTGTTGTCCCCTTCTCCTCCTGCCCCCAATCCCTCCCAGCACAGAGTCTTTTCGAATGAACCAACTCTTTGCATGAGGTGGCCAAAGTACTGGAGCTTCAGCTTTAGCATCATTCCTTCCAAAGAACACCCAGGACCAATGTCTTTTAGAATGGACTGGTTGGATCTCCTTGCAGTCCAAGGGACTCTCAAGAGTCTTCTCCAACACCACAGTTCAAAAGCATCAATTCTTCGGTGCTCAGCTTTCTTCACAGTTCAACTCTCACATCCATGCATGACCACTGGAAACACCATAGCCTTGACTAGACAGACCTTAGTCGGCAAAGTAATGTCTCTGCTTTTCAATATGCAATCTAGGTTGGTCATAACTTTTCTTTCAAGGAGTAAGTGTCTTTTAATTTCATGGCTGCAGTCACCATCTGCAGTGATTTTGGAGCCCAAAAAAATAAAGTCTGACACTGTTCCCACTGTTTTCCCATCTATTTCCCATGAAGTGATGGGACCAGATGCCATGATCTTAGTTTTCTGAAAGTTGAGCTTTAAGCTAACTTTTTCACTCTCCTCTTTCACTTTCATCAAGAGGCTTTTTAGTTCTTCTAGATGTAGTAATTCAACCAAAAGCATTTCATATTGCTGCAAATTCATAATATGGCCAGTCATCTTGCAATTATTTTTAATTCACAATAACAGAAATTCTCGGGTAGTTACTAAGTAAAGATCAAAAATAGCCATTGTCAATTAAGAGCATTAGGACATGTCAAGTATTTAAAATGTGATCTGATGCCCAAAAGCTTTGTCTCTCTCTACCTCTGTGCTGTACACTTGGGTGAAATAGAAAATAATAGCTTTAATGCTTTGCCAGCAAAGGGATAGCTATTGGACTTCTGCCTCAAAATACTATCAACCCCAGAGAACTTGATGTTCTCCTAACCTTGATGAGCTTCTCTGTCCCTTTAATGTTTCCTTGGATGATTTCTTGGCTGCTCCTTCCATGGTTAGCAGAGAGGGGAAGACTATGTGTGCTCAGCCATGTCCAACTCTTTGAGATCCCAAGGACCCACTAATTCCTCTGTCCATGGGATTTTCCAGTCAAGAATACTAGAGGGGGCTGCCATTTTCTACTCTAGGGTGTTTTTTTTTTTTTTTCCTGACGCGGGGATCAAACTCATATCCCCCACATTGACAGGCAGATTCGTTACCACTGCACCACTTGGGATTGCTCAACTATTCATCAAATCCACCCTTTATTACTCATGGAAGATTATAATGGCTGGAGTCTTGCCTATAAGAAATGGAGAACAGAAAGGTTTTCATGCCTGGGATGCCCACAGGACACTGCTTGGTTTCAGTGCTTTATATAAAAATGCTTAATAAAAAATATAAAACTTTCTTTGTATATTGCATAATCCAAATCTATTATAAGAGTACTCCCAAGATTAAGAACTGTATCTTGTTTGCTGACTAGTAACTAAGTTGTGTTCAACTCTTTTGGAACCCCAGAGACTTTAGCCTGCCAGACTCCTCTGTCCATGGAGTTTCCCAGGCAAGAATACTGGAGTGGGTTACTATTTGTTTCTCTAGGGGATATTCCCCACCCAGGGATTTAACCCACACCTCCTACACTGGCAGGCAGATTCTTTACCATTGAACTACCAGGGAAGCCCATACAGTAGTTAGAAGGAATAAAGAAAAATGCACTAAATTATAAGGAAAAAAAAAAAAAAAAAAGACTTGTTCAAGATGGTCAATAAATTAGGACAAAGAGAAAAACTGAAAATAACAAAGTATTTTCAACACAGGTATAAAGATGTAGAAGTAGAGAAAAGACGTGGGCACAGTGAAGGAAAGGGAGGATGGGACAAAGTGGGAGATTAGGATCAAAATATATACACTACCATGTGTAAAATACATAATTAGTGGGAACCTGCTACAATGTACAAGAAGCTCAGTTTGATGCTCGGTGTGGCAGGCTTTGGGGAGTGGTGGAAGGGGAGTCCAAGAAGGAGAGATCTATGTGCTCATTTCAGGTCAGTTCAGTCTCTCAGTCATGTCCAACTCTGTGACCCCATGAACCGCAGCACCCTAGCCTCCCTGTCCATCACCAACTCCCAGAGTTTACCCAAACTCATGTCCATTCATTTGGTGATGCCATCCAACCATCTCATCCTCTGTCATCCCCTTGTCCTCCTGCTTTCAATCTTTCCCAACATCAGGGTCTTTTTAATGAGTCAGCCCTTCTCATCAGGTGGCTGAAGTATTGGAGTTTCAGCTTCAACATCAGTCCTCCCAATGAACACCCAGGACTGATTTCCTTTAAGATGGATTGGTTGGATCTCCTTGCAGTCTAAGGGACTCTCAAGAGTCTTCTCTAACACCACAGTTCAAAAGCACCAATTCTTCAGCGATCAGCTTTCTTTATAGTCCAAATCTCACTTCCATACATGACTACTGAAAAAACCATAGCCTTTATTAGACAGCCTTTGTTGACAAGGTATTGTCCCTACTTTTTAATATCCTGTCTAGGTTGGCCATGATTTTCATTCCAAGGAGCAACTGTCTTTTGGGACTGATGCACTGGGATAATCCAGAGAGAAGGTGTGGGGCGGGAGGGGGGAGGTGGGGGTCGGGATTGGGAGTTCATGTATACTTGTGGCTGATTCATGTCAATGTATAGCAAAACGAATACAGTATTGTAAAGCAAAACAAACTAAAAAATAAAAATTAATTTAAAAAAATGTCATGGCTGCAATCACCATCTGAAATGATTTTGGAGCTCCAAAAATAAAGTCAGCCACTGATTCCACTGACCTATGTGTACATATAGCTGATTCACTTCACTGTATGGCAGAAATTAACACAATATTGTAAAGCAATTATCCAATAGTAATTTTTAAAGGTCTTTATTCATTTACTCTGACAGTGTAAGAAAGAGACCAAAAGTGGTGCTTCCTCTCAGCTATCCCCCACAGAATGGCACCAGGTGAGGTACTGATCCAGCTGTGGATCAGCATAGTTGGGGGAGTTTCTCTCATTCATTACCAAGGAACCTCCAGCAGAAGACCCCTGCTACTTTACTGAGTAATGGGTCAAAGAGTAGCAGAATGAGAAGGCTAAGAATGGAAATGTAGTGAGTCAAAGTGGAGGTAACCATAGGCAAAAACTCATCTTATGCATCTGAGTGGTTAACTCAGGAGGAGGAGATTTTTGTCTCTCAAGTCTTATGGCTTCCCTCATGGCTCAGATGTAAAGAGTCTGCCTGCAATACAGGAGACCCGGGTTTAATCGCTGGGTCAGGAAGATCTCTTGGAGCAGGAAATGGCAACCCATTACAGTACTCTTGCCTGGAAAACCCCATTGGATAGAGCACCCTGGTGGGTTACAGTCCATGGGGTCACAAAGTCAGATACAACTGAATGACTTAACTTTCACTTTCTTTCAAGTCATGTAGTTTAATAGTCACCCTCACTGACAATCTATTTGAATCTTTGGAACAGGGATGAAGTGGATGGAAAACTCTTACAGGAAAACTCCATAAAGACTGAAGTATCTGCAGTTGTAAAAGGAGTGCATTTATTTGAAATAAGTGAGTGAAGTTGCTCAGTTGTGTCCGACTTTTTGCGGCCCATGGACTGTAGCCTACCAGGCTCCCCCTTCCATGGGATTTTCCAAGCAAGAGTACTGAAGTGGCTTACCATTTCCTTCTCCAGGGATTTGAAATAAGGTGACTGCCGTTATCTTGTCCCTTCCCATAAACCACTTGAACTCATCCTTTTATTTTCCATTAAAACAGTTAATCCCCCACCTTCACCCCATGGCTTGGGAAATGATAGGCAGCGTGTTGAATGTATTGTATGCTCCAATTAGAGCCATTGATATGGGCTACAGATCCAGGATTTTTATCAGATGTAATCACCATTGGAAGATATTAAGAAGAGATGGCAAGAATACATAGAAGAACTATACAAAAAGATTTTAATGACCCAGATAACCACGAAGGTATGGTCACTCTTTAGAGCCAGACATCCTGGATTTCAAACTCAATGGGGCCTTAGGAAGCATCACTACAAAAAAAGCTAGTAGAGGTGATGGAATTCCAAATGAGATATTTCAAATCCTAAAAGATGATGCTGGAAAGTGCTGCATTCAATATGCCAGCAAATTTGTAAAACTCAGCAATGGTCACAAGACGGGAAAAGGACAGTTTTCATTCCAATCCCAAAGAAGGGCAAAGACGAAGAACTTTGAAACTACTGCACAGTTGCACTCATTTCATATGCTAGCAAAGTAATGCTACAAATTCATCAAGTTAGGTTTAAACAGTACATGGACCTAGAACTTGCAGATGTACAAACTGGATTTATAAAAGCAGAGGAGTCTGCAACCCCATAGATGGCAGCCCACCAGGCTCCTAGATCCCTGGGATTCTCCAGGCAAGAATACTGGAGTGTGTTGCCATTTCCTTCTCCAAAAGCAGAAGAACCAGAGATCAAATTACCAACATCCATTGGCTCATAGAAAAAAAAAAAAAAAGAGAGAGAAAGAATTTCAGAAAAAAAAAAAAAAAACCACATACTTTTTCCTTATTGACTACACAAAAACCTTCGACTTTGTGGATCGCAATAGTGGAAACTTCTTAAAGCAATGGGAATACCAGACCACCTTACCTGCCTTCTGTTTGCAGGTCAAGAAGCAACATTTAGAACCAGACATGGAACAATGGACTACCTCAAAATTGGGAAAGGAGTCAATCAAGGCAGTATATTGTCACCCTGGTTATTTTAACTTATATGTAGAGCACATCATGTGAAATGTCAGGCTGGATGAAGCATAAGGTAGAATCAAGATTGTCAAGAGAAATATCAACAACCTCAGATATGCAGATGATACCACCCTAATGGCAGAAGTGAAGTGGAATTAAATAGTCTCTTGATAAAGGTAAATAAGCAGAGTAAAAAAGTTGGCTTAAAACTCAACATTCAAAAAACAAAGATCATGGCATCTGGTCCTATCACTTCATGGTAAATATATAGGGAAACAGTGATAGAATTTATTTTCTTGGGCTCCAAAATCACTGCAGATGGTGACTGCAGTCATGAAATTAAAAGGTATTTGCTCTTTGGAAGAAAAGCTATGACAAATCTAGACAGTATTAAAAGCAGAGACATTACTTTGCTGCAAAAGATATGGTTTTTCCAGCAGTCATGTATAGATGTGAAAGTTGGACTATAAAGAAAGCCGAGTGCTAAAGAATTGATGGTTTTGAACTGTGGTTTTACAGAAGACTCTTGAGAGTCCCTTGGATTGCAAAGAGATCCAACTAGTCCATCCTAAAGGAAATCAATCCTGAATATTCATTGGAAGGACTGATGCTGAAGCTGAAGTTCCAATACTTTGGCCACCTGATGGGAAGAATCAACTCATTGGAAAAGACTCTGATGCTGAGAACAATTGAAGGTAGGAGGAGAAGGGAATGACAGAGGACAAGATGGTTGGATGGCATCATTGACTCACTGGACATTAGCTAGAGCAAACTCCAGGAGATGATGAAGGAGAGGGAAATGGTGTATTGCAGTCCTTGGGGTTGTAAAAAGCCAGACAGGACTGAGCAAATGAACAACAACAATGGAAACTGAGCAGGATATAAACATTGCCTATTAGGGCTTGGGTCTTCCCAGGAGGCTCAGTGGTAAAGAATCCACTTGCCAATGTTGAAGATGGGTGTTCAATATCCAGATTGGGAGGACCACTTGGAGAAGGAAAGGGTAACCCACTCCAGTATTCTTGCTTGGGAAATCCCATGGACAGAGGACGCTGGCAGCTATAATCCATGGGTTCTCAAAAGATTCAAACCTGACTTAGTGACTGAACAGCAGCAAATAGGTTTTGGATATTATGGCCTAAGTGAGGGGAATGTGCAGGCAGGAACGGTTAAGCCAAACTGGGAGAAAGTATCAACTACACTCAAAGTTGAGTGGAACCTCTCCAGATAGGATGAGAAGGCCCATGGGATTTATCTGTTAGGTGAGATCGCTTTTCCATGCTGTTGTGGCACCTTCTGACAGCAGTGGCAGTCTACAGGCCCAGTTTGGATGCAATCTGAATTTCCTTGGCTGTCCTCTATAGATCCCAATGAATCTATTTACTCTGAGAAAGAGAACAACTAACTCCTTCTCCTGTTTAGCTGACAGTCCTGCTCTGCTCATTCGTTCCTTCTCCCTGTTTTAGTGGAGAGGTGAGCATCTATAGATTTAACATAAAAGCTTATTAGTAATACCTAAACTTACCTAAATCTCTTTTCCTCAAAGAAAGGGTTACAAGGCTTATTTATATGCCAGTCTGATGCCAATCTCAACTAAACAAGCAGACCATTAGCCACACTCTTTGAAACTGTAACATAGTATATTTTGTGGTGGCCTGGAAAACCATGAAGCTCTGCCCATTGTTCCACATCTCCTTCACTTCTCTTCAGTAACCAACAGGACTCTTTCTAATTGGATTACAGCCACACTTTCTTCCATCCTAATAGAACTTAACTGGAAAGAGACATCAGTAAATCAGTCCAATGCAAGGTTTCAGCAAGTCACTGTGTCTGAATCCCCACTGGACTAGTGGATATTATCTCCTTTTGGGAGGCAGGGGAGCACTCCTGGGACCTACTCTTGGAGTTATGTGACAGCAGCTGGGCCAGAAATTACCATTTCTACTTCACTAGAGAAGACTTGTGGCGTTGGACAAGACTCTTGAGAGTCCCTTGGACTGCAAAGAGATCCAACCAGTCCATTCTGAGGGAGATCAACCCTGGGATTCCTTTGGAGGGAATGATACTAAAACTGAAGCTCCAGTACTTTGGCCACCTTATGCGAAGAGTTGACTCACTGGAAAAGACCCTGATGCTGGGAGGGATTGGGGGCAGGAGGAGAAGGGGACGACCAAGGATGAGTTGACTGGATGGCATCATGGACTCAATGGACGTGAGTCTGAGTGAACTCCGGGAGTTGGTGATGGACAGGGAGGCCTGGCGTGCTGCGATTCATGGGGTCGCAAAGAGTCGGACACGACTGCGTGACTGAACTGAACTGAACTGAATTTGCTTCAGTCATGTCTGACTCTTTGTGACACTATGGACTGTAGCTCACTAGGCATCTCTGTCCATGAGATTCCCCAGGCAAGAATAAGATTCCACTTCAATTCAGCCTTTCATTCCTTATAGAGCTATTTCTCCACTCTTCCCCAATAGCATATTGGACACCTAACAACCTGGCGGGGCTCATCTTTCAGTGTCACCTCTTTTAGCCTTTTCATACTGTTCATGGGTTTCTTAAGGCAAGAATATGGAAGTGGTTCACCACTCCCTTCTCCAGTGGATCACATTTTGTCAGAACTCTCTACCATGATCCATCCATCTTTGGTGGCCTTGCATGGCATAGCTCATTGTTTTATTGAGTTACACAAAACTATGATCCATGTGATGATTTTGATTAGTTTTTGGTGACTGTGCTTTCATTCTGTCTACCCTCTGATGGATGAGGATAAGAATCTTCTGCAAGCTTCCTGATGTGAGGGCCAGGCTATGGAGAAAACTGGGTCCTGCTCTTGTGCCAGAGCCATGCTCAGTAAATGTTTAATTTTAGAGATCAGTTCAAGAAAATGAGAGATACCAAGGGAATATTTCGTGCAAAGATGGACACAATAAAGGACAAAAATGGCAAGGATATAACAGAAGCAGAAGAGTTTGAGAAGAGGTGGCAAGAACACACAGAAGAATTGCACAAAATATGTCTTAATTACCTGGATAACAATGATGGTGTGTTCACTCACCTAGAGCCAGACATCCTGGAGTGTTAAGTGAAGTAGACCTTAGGAAGCATCATTATGAACATAGCAAGTGGAAGGGATGCAATTCCAGTTGAGCTATTTCAAATCCTAAAAGATGATACTGTTAAAGTGTTGCACTTAATATTCCAGCAAATGTGAAAAACTCAGCTGAGGCCACAGGACTAGAAAAGATCAGTTTTCATTCCAATCTCAAAGAAAGGCAATGCCAAAGAATGTTCATACTACTGCACAATTGTGCTCATTTCACATGCTAGCATGGTAATGCTCAAAATCCATCAAACTAGGCTTCAACAGTACATGAACTGAGATCTTCCAGATATACAAACTAGAACCAGAGACCAAATTGTCAACATTTTGGATCATAAGAAAGACAAGAGAATTCCAGAAAAAAAAAAATCTACTTCTGCTTCATTGCCTATGCTAAAGCCTTTGTGTGAATCACAACAAACTGTGCAAAATTCTTAACGAATGGGAATACCAGACCACCTTACCTGCCTTCTGTGAAATCCGTATGCAGGTCAAGAAGTAATAGAACTGGAAATGAAACAGTGGGTTGGTCAAAACTGGGAAAGGAGGACATCAAAGCTGTATTTGTCACTGTGTTTATTTAACTTTATCAGAGTACAACACGCATAATGCCCGACTGGATGATTCACAAGCTGGAATCAAGATTGCTGGGAGAAATACCAATATCCTCAGATATGTGGATGACATCACGCTAATGGAAGAAATTTAAGAGGAAGTAAAGAGTCTCTTGATGAAGATGAAAGAAGAGACTGAAAAAACTGACTTAAACTCAACATTCAAAACACTAAGATCATGGCAGCTGGTCCCATAACTTCATGACAAATAGATCTGGGAAAAATGGAAACAGTGACAGACTTCATTTTCCTGGGCTCTAGAATCATTGTGGACAGTTACTGCAGCCATTATATTAAAGGTTGCTTGCTCTTTGGAAGAAAATCTATGACAAATCTTGACAGTGTATTAAAAAGCAGAGACATCACTTTGCTGACAAAGGTTTGTATAGTTAAAGCTTGTCCATATAGTCAAAGCAGGTCCATGTATTCAAGCAATTGGTTTTTCCAGTAATCATGTACAGATGTGAAAGTTGGACCATAAAGAAGGCTGAGAGCTGAAGAATAGATCCTTTTGAACTGTGGTGCTGGAGAAGACTCTGGGAGTGCCTTGGAGAGCAAGATCAAACCATTCAATCCTAAAGCAAACAACCCTGATGCTGAAGCTGAAGCTCCAATAGTTTGGTCACCTGATGGGAAGAGCCAATTCATTGGGAAAGATTATGATGCTGGAAAGATTGAGGGCAAGAAGAAAAGGGGCAACAGAGGATGAGATGGTCCAATGACATCATTGATTCAATGGACATAAGTTTGAGCAAACTCTGGGGATAGTGAAGGACATGGAAGTGTGCCATGCTTTATTCCATGGAGTCACAAAAGGCTGGACATAACTAAGCAACTAAACAAGAATAGCAAAGATCTCTTCAGGCTCTAAAATGAAGTGATCTTGAAGGGCTCCACATACATTTTCACTAAAGTCATAAGCCTTAATTACTGACTGCATTACAAGATGTCTTTCTTTGTCAGAGGCCAGCTTAGAGATAACTTATACCATAACTTGATGCAACCCAGTACAAAGATCCAATGGTTTGGGGCCTCATTACCATAGGACCATGAGGAATAGTCAGAGGCTGTTTTCCTAGCTTTCTAATAATATTTTTGGGTTTCTAATTTGACTCACAGGTAAGCATGACTAGGGACTTGTGTGTGTGTGTATGTGTGTGTGTGTGTGTGTGTGTGTTAGTCACCTAGTCATGTCCAACATTTTGCAACACCATGGACTATAGCCCTCCAACCTTTTCTCTTCCATGGGAATCTCCAGGAAAGAATACTATAGTGGGTTGTCATTCCCTTCTCCAAAGGATCTTCCCAACCCAGGACTGAATATGGGGCTTCCACATTACAGGTAGATTCTTTACCATCTGAGCCACCAGGGAAGCCATGATCAGGGAGTTAGGGGCTAACTAAAGAGAGGGGTCAGTGGTCCCCTTAAGAACTGAAAGTTTTCTCTAAGCAACTTGTTAAATAATGTCTTATCATTCAATTCTAATTAAGTTAATTATGAATAGATGATCACCTTTGAAAACTTTAAACCTAACTAGATAATGTTAATTTTCTGTTGATCAAATAACCAAATTTTCTTCCTCATTTCTTTAATCATAAAAAGCCTCAACAATATTTTGAATTCAATGGGAGTGTGGCCACATCTTTTCACCTTTATATTTAATTTCCTAATACATAATTTAATATATTTAGATGTGCAGTAAATTTAGCAGAATGACAGATTTGGTGAGGGTCATGATTCATCTACCAGCTTTAACCACTAAGTGCTTAAATAGATAGCAAGCGGAGAAATTGATAAACTTGACAGGGAAACTGGTAGGAAGAATTCTAAAAATGCCTTTCTCTGCCAAAATCCCCTGGTTATTCAATAAAACACTAATCTAGATATTGCTCTGAAGGCACTTAGCAGATGGAGCTGAGTTGACTAATCAACCAACTTTAAGATAGAGTGGTTATCTGGGATCATAGTGTCATGACATGAGTGCCTAAACACAAAAACAAAGCTGGGAGAGTCAGAGAGAAGTGGCAGAGTAATGAAGCTGAGGCTGAGGGCAAGTAGTAGAGACTGGAAATTTGAAGACTCAACCTGTCTTTGCTGTATTTAAAGATGGAGGAAGTAGTATGAGATCAACAAAGCAGGAAGCTGAGAATGACCAGTAAAGAGGCAGCTAGAAAATGGGAAGCTGGATCCCACAACCACATAGGACTGAATTCTCTCACAACCTGAATGAACTTCTAAATATATTGATTCTCAAAGACTCCAAAAATATAGAGCCTTGTCTACATTTTAATTTTGCTCTTGTGAAACCTTGAGCAGAGAATCAGCTCAGCAGAACTTTTCCTCGACTCCTGACTTCCAGGACTGTCAGGTAATGTTCTTTAGTCGCTAAGTCATGTCTGACTCTTTTGCGATCCCTCTAGACTCCACTGTCCATGGGATTTTCCAGGCAAAAATACTGGAGTGGGTAGACATCTTCTTCTCCAGGGGAATATTTCCAACCCAGGGATCGAACCCACATCTCCTGAACTGGCAGGAGGATTCTTTACTACTGAGCCACCTGGAAAGCCCTTGTTAAATAATTAATGGATGTTTTTGTGAAGCCAAAAAATTTGTTACAGCAGTGATAGGAAATAAATATACAAAAAATGTTTTTTGTTAAATAATCAGAAAATAGTTATTTAATAGATTTATTAAATGTAAAAATGTATATTTAAAGCATTTTTAGAAATAAAGAATAACCATTTCCATATTGAAACTCTCTGGAATGGCAATGCACATAGCCTGTGTGACATGTGAACTTCTGTTTTTTCACAACAGTTCTTGTCTCACTTTGCTGCATCTCATTTATAATAATATTCTATGGAATTATGCTTGGCACCAACTTGTATATTTAATGATTGGATGTAACAATATATGTTGTGATGCAGCTAATGTTTATTTTATTTGCTGAGACATAAATCAATGACACGTGCCAAGTTATTACTTGGCAAAATCAAAGGACAATTATTACATGTACGAACAACTACTAAGAGGATTATCTTTCATTATTTCAATTATTTTGCATAAAGTAATGTATTCTTTTCCATTTCATTGTTTTTGGAAGAAATTTTATAGCTTTGAACTTTACTTGATTTTTTAACAATGATTATGTCTGCTGTTTAAATTTTTAAAAAATAGATTAATACAAGAGAAGTTGCTCTGCTATGATTTTTTTAACATTGATTATGAATTAGTATACTCCAGAATGGAAATAGTCTAAATCCTTTTATTAAGCCATACATGAATGCAGAATTACAATTAAAATTTCACATGCTTCTGTAGAGACAATTTAGACCTTAATATTGCAAAACTGTAATGTATTCTGATGGGGAAAGCTAATGCTGATCTTCACTGCTAAATAATATGATTATGTAAGCAAAATCCATACTGATTGCTTTCTTTCCTACACATAATTTTTACCCCAGCTTTTTGAGTATTTTAGATTATGCGTACAACAGTCATTTATTCTTACAGGCTTAACAACAAAAGACCATATAAATTTAGGTGACAAAACAATCCTGTTTTGTCCTAAAAACAAAACAAAAAAAAAAAAACCACCACCACCACCAACAACAACAACAAATCTGTTTGCTGTTGAAAAGGATAAACTTTCATTCAGTTTGTTCTAAGCACAGACTATGTACTTCCAGACTATATACATTCTTACATATCAAAGTAGATTCTAAAGTCAACCTGCTGCAAGTTGAGGGAAGACAGAAATATCTGGAAATAAAAATTTATTTTTCTTTCAAAGTTGTAGAGGATTATTATTTTTATATTTTCATCAAGAATGTAATTTATTTCAGAAAAACATTTATGTGATCAGATGGCCTGGATGCTTTGCTTCAATGAAAGAAATGCCTTTGAATACCTTTGTGTGTGTGTGTGTGTGTGTGTGTGCATGTGTTAGTCTGTAAATCATATCCTACTTTTTGTGACCCCATGTACCTCACCCACCAGGTTCCTCAGTCCATGGGAATCTCCAGGCAGGAATACTGGAGTGGTTCATGAGTTTCTTCTAAAGTTTGAATACATAGTAGGTTAAATTCTCATGATTAATTTGGCAACAATACTTTTTTCTTCCAGAACTGACACAAACATCTTGCTTTCATTAAGACTGTCCAGAGATTTTTTACTTTCCTCCTAACTTTTCATGCTGCTGTCATTCTCAGTTATTTCTATAAGACACCAAAAGAAACCTGGCAAATACTGATGCAGGGCAATTTATGAAGAAGGGGGGAAAAGACAGGTTTGGCCTCTGCTAAGGAGTAAATGTGTCTAATGTTAATAATTATAAAAAAAAACAATACTATTGCTCTAATAATTTATGCAAGCAGTGTTACACAGTTTACAAAGCAATTACATGTTTGACAATAGTAATATTAAACCTCCCCCTCCCCAACAAAATGGATGTATACCTGTTTAGCTAACCAGGTTTGTTTTTCTTAGTGTTGTGCTCAAATGCTCAGTTGTGTCCAACTCTTTGTGACAATATGGACTGTAGCCCATCAGGCTCCTCAGTCCATGGGGTCCTCCAAGAAAGAATACTGGAGTGGGTTACCATTTCCTCCTCGAAGAGATCTTCCTGACCCAGGGATCAAATCCATGTCTCTTACATCTCTTACACTGGCAAGCAGATTCTTTACCACTGTCTCTACTTGGGAAGCTCCTTCTTGGTGGTAAAGTTTATAAATAATTTCTACACACTCCCTTAACTTAATTAGTAGATAATATGTATCACATATTACAATTCTTTTTTTTAATTTTTATATTTTAGTTTGTTTTGCTTTACAATACTGTATTTGTTTAGCTATACATTGACATGAATCAGCCACGAGTGTACATGGACTCCCAATCCCGACCCCCACCTCCCCCCTCCCGCCCCACACCTTCTCTCTGGATTATCCCCGTNTATCTGTAGATTGCTTTGGGTAGTATACTCATTCTTGAATAGTATGTCTTCAGAAGCAGAAGCAGACCAAATCAAGAATTTCAAGAATCACCACAAAATAATTTTGCACATACTTTACATACCATTGCATGGCTTAGGATTTTTTATTTCCTCCTAATTTTTTCCCCTAATTTGCTTGATAGCAAGTTACAAAAGGTTCCTAGGTAGGTGTTTGTTATAGAGCCTATTTTCAAGTTGAAGAGATGATATATCAGAGTAATTAAATGTCTTTGCCTAGGAAATCATGACTAGAAAGTATTAGAACTGAGGGTTTATCAAATTCTTTGTACCAAAATAATAATAATAATAATAATAATAATAATAATTGTTCTTTCCACCAAAATTTCTAATGCATCTCATCTCTTTAGCAGCACTTTTTCAGAAAATACTTCCAGTCATAGACATGTATTTCTTAAGGGACTTATAACAAAATTATCTTTTCCCACTTATAATCTTGAAAGATGAACATTAGAAACCATTTTTGATACGGATAAAGTTTGGGGGTTATTATAAAATGCTTCTTTTGAAATTTGCTACTCAAGTATTTTGGGAAAAAATTCTGTCAACAAAGTAGACATATTTGCTGCTAAGTCGCTTCAGTCATGTCTAACTCTGTACGACTGCAGAGACGGCAGCTTACCAGGCTCCCCTGTGCCTGGGATTCTCCATGCAAGAACACTGGAATGGGTTGCCATTATATTTAGTGGGTGGTAAAAATTAACTACAAAAACTGGCAAATTTCATTTTAGTTGTCTTTCCTGGTGGCTTAGTGGCAAAGAATCTGCCTGCAATATAGGTGATATGGGTTCGATCCCTGGTTAGGAAAGATCCCCTGGACAAGGAAATGGCAACCCACTCCAGTATTCTTGCCTGGAGAATCCCATAGACAGAAGAACCTGGCATGCTACAATCCTTGGGGCCATAAAAGAATTGGACATAATATATGGACTAAACAACCACGACAAAGGAAACGAAAGCAGATATTTCAGAGAAAATTCAGTGAAAATTGTGTCTTCTGCTCTGGCTTACTTTTCTGATTTTGAGGATTAAGATCGTTCAGAGAGATTTAAAAGTTATAGTTCTTTCATCTTTATAACATGTAAATCAGAATTAAATATTAACCTTCAAGTATGTGTAATGATAATCAATATAATAATAATATATTTGCCCTAGAAACAATGTGAGAAATTGCAAGAAAGACAATTTTACTTCAAAATGAGTTCAGTTTTCTAACAGTTATTCAACACTAGTATAAGCTTTCTTTCAGTGGTAAATTTCCTACTGCTGAACATAATCACAATGCAAGCATTGCACAACATTATGTACTGTGCACATTAAGTCACTTCAAAGATTGCTTCCATTTTGAGATGATGTGAAGTCACAGAAATTTTTATTTCTTAACCCTGCTAAGTAATGATATGAGTATTAAACTGGATAACATAACATTATTTAATATTCTCCAAATCTATGGTTCTATGAGAAATATTTCCTTGCTTTGGAAATTGTTATTCATAGAGAAAAATTGTGTATCTCCTAACTCAAATTTTTTCTTGGCCTCCTTTATTTCATGTGCATTCTCATCCACTGGACTTAATGAAATCTCTCATTTATTTTTCTCTTGTAATAAAATGTATATACTTCTCTTTCAACATCATATTGTCTTCCTCATTGGAAAGTAAGTGTATTAAGAGGCAGAATCCTTTTCTTTATTTTTCTTGTCTCTCTATTCTTAGTATTAAACACATATTAAGCATAGGAAAAATATAGAAGTTTGTTGACTGAATATTAGTAAAGAAAATAGGGAAGATAAAGAACGATGAACTTGGATGCAGCTACCAGTAAAATCCTAAAAGGAAGAGTAAGCTCTGATGCAGAACAGATACTGGCTAATGCTTATATAATACTTGCTATGTGTCAGGTATTTTTCTAAGAAAAGTATTAATCTCCAAGCTTAACACTCATAGGACTTCCCAGGTGGTGCTAGTGGTAAAGAACCCATCTGCCAATGCAAGAGATGCAAGAGACACCGGTTTGATCCATTGTTGGAGAAGATGCCCTGGACAAGGGAAGGCAACCCACTCCACTATTCTTGCCTAGAGAATCCCAGGGACAGAGAAGCCTGGTGGGCTACAGTCCATGGGGTCGACAAGAGTCTAACACAACTGAAGCAACTTAGCACACTTAATCCTCACATTAGTCCTACTATTTTTATCCTCATTTATTGATAAGGGAATTCTTACATGGCTCACTGGTAAATAATCCACTACCAAGCAGGAGACATTGGTTCAGTCCCTCAAAAATCCCCTGAAGAAGGATATCCCAAACTTGCTTGGGAAATCCAATGGGCAGAGGAGCCTGGCAGGCTGTAGTCCATAGGGTTGAAAAAGCATCACACACGACTTAGCAAATAAACAACAATAACTAAGAAACCTAAATCCCTAATGTGCAGCCAGCAGATAGTCAGGTCAGGATCTAAATCTTGACCAATTTTCTAAGTCAATACTAATCTACTGACTCTCCCTAATTACCAGGTTAGTCCATAGGGTTGAAAAAGCATCACACACGACTTAGCAAATAAACAACAATAACTAAGAAACCTAAATCCCTAATGTGCAGCCAGCAGATAGTCAGGTCAGGATCTAAATCTTGACCAATTTTCTAAGTCAATACTAATCTACTGACTCTCCCTAATTACCAGGCCTACTGACCTGAGGAGTTCCTTTTTCAGTATCCTATCATTTTGCCTTTTCATACTGTTCATGGGGTTCTCAAGGCAAGAATACTGACGTAGTTTGCCATTCCCTTCTCCAGTGGACCACGTTCTGTCAGATCTCTCCACTATGACCCGCCTGTCTTGGGTTGCCCCACGGGCATGGCTTGTTTCACTGAGTTAGGCATGGCTGTGGTCCTAGTGTTATTAGATTGACTAGTTTTCTGTGAGTATGGTTTCAGTGTGTCTGCCCTCTGACGCCCTCTTGCAACGCCTACCATCTTACTTGTGTTTCTCTTACCTTGGGCATGGGGTATCTCATCACGGCTGCTCCAGCAAAGTGCAGCTGCTACTCCTTACCTTGGATGAAGAGTATCTCCTCACCACCACCCTTCCTGACCTTCAACGTGGGATGGCTTCTCTAGGCCCCATTGCGCCCGTGCAGCCACCACTTCTTGGACGTCTGGTTGCTCCTCTCAGCAGCCACCCCTGGCCTCGTGTGTGAGGTTGTTCCTCCTGGTCGCCACCCTGTTTGGAGATCAATGGAGAAATAACTCTAGAAAGAATGAAGAGATGGAGCCAAAGCAAAAAACAAAACAAAACAAAACCCAACTGTAGATGTGACTGGTGATAGAATCAAGGTATGATGCTGTAAGAGCAATATAGCACAGGAACCTGGAATGTCAGGTCCATGAATCAAGGCGAATTGGAAGTGGTCAAACAAGAGATGGCAAGAGTGAACGTCAACATTCTAGGGATCAGCGAACTAAAATGGACTGGAATGGGTGAATTTAATTCAGATGACCATTATATCTACTACTGTGGGCAGGAATCCCTTAGAAGAAATGGAGTAGCCATCATGGTCAACAAAAGAGTCCGAAATGCAGTACTTGGATGCAATCTCAAAAATGACAGAATGATCTCTGTTCATTTCCAAGGCAAACCATTCAATATTATGGTAATTGAAGTTTATGCCCCAACCAGTAATGCTGAAGAAGCTGAAGTTGAATGGTTCTATGAAGACCTACAAGACCTTTTAGAACTAACACCCAAAAAGATGTCCTCTTCATTATAGGGGACGGGAATGCAAAAGTAGGAAGTCAAGAAACACTTGGAGTAACAAACAAATTTGGCCTTGAAATGTGGAATGAAGCAGGGCAAAGACTAATAGAGTTTTGCCAAGAAAATGCCTGGATATAGCAAACACCCTCTTCCAACAACACAAGAGAAGACTTTACACATGAACATCACCAGGTGGTCAACAACAAAATCAGATTGATTATATTCTTTGCAGCCAAAGATGGAGAAACTCCATACAGTCAACAAAGACAAGACCAGGAGCTGACTGTGGCTCAGATCTTGAACTCCTTATTGCCAAATTCACTTAAACTGAAGAAACTGGGCAACACCACTAGACCATTCAGGTATGACCTAAATCAAATCCCTTATGATTATACAGTGGAAGTGAGAAATAGATTTAAGGGTCTAGATCTGATAGATAGAGTGCCTGATGAACTATGGAATGAGGTTTGTGACATTGTACAGGAGACAGGAATGAAGACCATCCCTATGGAAAAGAAATGCAAAAAGGCAAAATGGCTGTCTGGGGAGGCTTTACAGATAGCTGTGAAAAGAAGAGAGGTGAAAAGCAAAGGAGAAAAGGAAAGATATAAGCACCTGAATGCAGAGTTCCAAAGAATAACAAGAAGTGATATGAAAGCCTTTCTCAGTGATCAATACAAAGAAATATAGGAAAACAACAGAATGGGAAAGACTAGAGTTCTCTTCAAGAAAATTAGAGATACCACAGAAACACTTCATGCAAAGATGGGCTCAATAAAGGACAGAAATGGTATGGACCTAACAGAAGCAGAAGATATTAAGGACAGGTGGCAAGAATACACAGAAGAACTGTACAAAAAAGATCTTCATGACCCAAATAATCACAATGGTGTGATTACTCATCTAGAGCCAGACATCCTGGAATGTGAAGTCAAGTGGGCCTTAGAAAGCATCACTAAGAACAAAGCTAGTGGAGGTGATGGAATCCTAGTGGAGCTATTTCAAATCCTGAAAGATGATGCTGTGAAAGTGCTGCACTCAATATGCCACCAAATTTGGAAAACTCAGCAGTGGCCACAGGACTGGGAAAGGTCCGTTTTCATTCCAATCCCAAAGAAGGGCAATGTCAAAGAATGCTCAAACTACCAGAAATTGCACACATCTCACATGCTAGTAAAGTAATGCTCAAAATTCTTCATGCCAGGCTTCAGCAATATGTGAACTGTGAAATTCCTGATGTTCAAGCTGGTTTTACAAAAGGCAGAGGAACCAGAAATCAAGTTGCCAACATTTGCTGGACCATCAAAAAAGTAAGAGAGTTCCAGAAAAACATCTATTTCTGCTTTCTTGACTGTGCCAAAGCCTTTGACTGTGTGGATCACAATAAACTATGAAAAATTCTTCAAGAGATGGGAATACCAGATCACCTGATCTGCCTCTTGAGAAATCTGTATGCAAGTCAGGAACCAACAGTTAGAACTGGACATGGAACCACAGACTGGTTCCAAATAGGAAAAGGAATGCTTCAAGGCTGAATATTGTCACCCTGGTTATTTAACTCCTATGCAGAGTACATCATGAGAAACGCTGGACTGGAAGTAACACAAGCTGGAATCAAGATTGCCAGGAGAAATATCATTAAGCTCAGATATGCCGAAGACACCACCCTTATGGCAGAAAGTGAAGAGGAACTAAAGAACCTCTTGATGAAAGTGAAAGAGGAAAGTGAAATAGTTGGCTTAAAGCTCAACTTTCAGAAAACAAGGAACATGGCATCCGGTCCCATCACTTCATGGGAAATAGATGGGGAAACAGTGGAAACAGTGTCAGACTTTATTTTTGGGGGCTCCAAAATCACTGCAGATGGTGACTGCAGCCATGAAATTAAAAGATGCTTAGTCCTTGGAAGAAAAGGTATGACCAATGTAGATAGCACATGCAAAAGCATAGAAATTACTTTGCCAACTAAGTTCCATCTAGTCAAGGCTATGGTTTTTCCTGTGTTCATATATGTATGTGAGAGTTGGACTGTGAAGAAGGCTGACTACTGAAGAATTGATACTTTGATATCAATTGTTGATAGATATTTAGGTTGCTTCCATGTCATGGCTATCATTAATAATGCTGCAATGTAGAGTGTGGTGTACTCTTGACTTATGGTTTGCCCTGGGTAATGCCCAGGAGTGGGATTGATGGATCACATGGTGGTTCTATTTTTAGTTTTTTAAAGGAAACGCCATACTGTTCTTTATAGTGGATGTACCAATCTACATTCCTGCCTATAGTTTAGGAGGATTCTTTTTTCTCCATATCCTCTACAGCATTCATTGTGTGTAGTTTTACTATTTTATTTTATTTTTTTATGATGATCATTCTGACTAGTGTGAGGTGACAATTCATTACAGTTTAAATTTGCATCTATCTAATAATAAGTGATATTGAGCATCTTTTCATGTGCTTTTTGGCTATTCATATGTCTTCTTTGGAGACATGTCTAGTTAGATCTTCCCCCTAGAAAACTGATATTTCTTAAAGATATTATTTCATAAAATAAAGAATTTAGTCAAAAGATTGGTAATAATTGCCATATTTTCTTAGGTTTATGTGAGAGCTTTTAGCATAAGTATTTTTAGAATTTCTCTTATATGTTATTTTCCTAGGGCTCCCATAATAAAGTACTAAAATCTGGGTAGTTTCAAACAATGAAAATGTATTCTCTTGCAATTCTAGAGGCTAAAATTCTGAAATCCAGATGCTGGCAAGGCCTGATTCTCTCTGAAGTTTAGAAAAAAATCTTTCCTTGTCTTTTCCAGCTCCTGGTGGTTGCTGGCAATCCTTACCATTCCTTGGCTTTTGGCAGCTTGACTTTTACCTTGTCCATTTATCTATGTGTTACTATGCCTTTGTTTATATGGTCTCCCCTGGTCAGAAGACATTTCTTTCTGTTTCTCATTTTATAATTTATGCTCCTACCTAATATTTCAGTTCTTTTTGAAAAATAAGCTTTTACAGACTTGAGGACAGTCATATCCCATGCTTTGTCTAGGTGTCCCATGTGTGGTAAACATTTGATGGAAATTAATTTCATTCTTCTCACAATTATCCAGGAATAAATGTTAGGTGTTCAATAAATCTGTGTAGAATGAATGATTGAATGAACTTGTAATAAAAGTAATGTACAAAAAATAAACAGCTAAAATGTACTGATGTCTCTCATTACTTCATCTTCTCAGGCAACAGAGTTAGCTAAGATGTAAGGAAACTAGTGTGAAAAGATATTTTTTATTCTTTAGTGAATAAAAAAATAATGACACTTAAATTATTTGATTCTAGAAGCTAAATTGCAAGCAACATAGGAAATATTAGGCGGGATATCATTGGAAGGAGACATGATGGATTAAAAAAAAAAACAAAAAAACTAAAAGAACTTCAGAATGTCAGAATATATAACAAAAAATAGAAAAACAATAAAAACAATATAATCTATGTGTCAGTGTGATGGATTCAGTAATATCCAATATTATCTTCCAATGTATAGTTTATTTATAGCAATATTTAAAAACAATATTTCTTATTTCTTAAAGATATAATATAATTTATGCAGATACAAAATATAAGAATGCAATCTAGATTAGATGTAAGAAAAAAATATGCTGTAGTAATATTAAGTGATGCTATTACCAGAGCTGTCTGAAAAAGAAATCAAACCATAAAAGGCTATAGCCTTACTCTCTGCTAGATTTGAATTTGACTCAAAGTTTTTTAGAAGCCAAATAAAAATATGAATCTGATCAATTTCATAATTTACAACATCCATGATAAAAGAAAACCAATTTACTTAGGAGAAGTGCAATTATTCTTGCTACTAAAATATGAAAGAAATTTCTCCCAAGGGTCATCATAAGAGTACACCATAAAATTGTTCAATGAAATCCTTGAAAAATATCTTTATGATAGGCACTGCTAAAAGTTTCACAGAGCTGATTTTTATGGTACTCCTCACTATGTACTGATGCTCTAGCTATACAATTCCATGTGTAGTTTAAAAGAGGCATAGATATTTGAGTAACTGGAATAATAGATGAACAAAAAGTCTTTCAAAAATTCTTTGGAAATTTCTTTATCTTATTGCAGCTCTTTAGAGAAATTTGGTGGCAGTAAATCTCAGAGCACACAGTTGGCTCATTTAGTAAATAAGCATCGTGCATACGTGTGTGTAAGTCGCTTCAGTCATTTCTGACTCTTTGTGACTATAGCCTGCCAGCCTTTTCTATCCATGGGATTCTCCAAATGACAATACTGGAGTGGGTCCTTTGCCCTCCTCCAGAAATCTTCTTGACCCAAGAATGAAACCCTTATCTCTTATGTCTCCTGCATTGGCAGGTGGGTTCTTACTGGGATCCAGCCCCAATTGGATCCAAGATATCCGAAGCATAGATGGCGAGGCGAGGGAAATACATAGATTTAGAGAGAGATAAGGAAAGAATTTGCAGTTAAGAGAATAGAGGAGAGAAAGAAAAGACGACACGGGGGAACCAGGCTTTTGTGGAACTGGTCTTGGTCCTGGTCCGTCCTTTATTTTTCAGGGAAGCTTTTATACTTTATGTTGTACATAGAGATAAATGTAAGAAGCAGAATTACACAGGGTCAGCTGCTCTGACACTTATCTAAAGACAGTATTCTTTGTATATCTTTGTTCTTAAAAGGGTCTTATGTTTGTTTACAATATCTTCTGGTCTGGAGACCTATTAACATTTTATGGTCCCATCTTTCTTTCTACTGATAAAGTTTAGTCAATCAGAAAATGTGTTTTCCCTTAAGATCTACTTAGTCTTAAGACAGTGATAAAGTTACATTCTTACATAGCAAGGATACAGCGATTTATAACAAAGAAGAGTACAGTGATTTATAACAAAGAGAAAATTCATTAACTCAAAAATCTAGTATAGCTAACATCAAAACTATTATACTTATTTTTCTACATTCCAATTACATTGATTAATACACTTCTAGGTGCCTGAGGATATGGAGGCCTGGCAGTAATCATTAACTCAGCAATGAAACCCTTCACCAAAATGATTTATCTTTAGAAAAGCCCTATGCTAGCTAAGACTTTCAAAATACTCCAAACTCTCTGTGCTGTTTACGGCTAAGAGGTTGTAAACAATCATGTGTATAGTAGCAAGAGTGTGGATAATCCTGTCACACAATCTAGTCTGCCAGCAGAGAGGTTTGACCTAGACACTCTTTTTATATGTAGGAGAATATTAACTGGAGCTCTAAGTTAATTTTCCAGAAAAAGGTGGTTGGGGATAGCCCCTGTTAATGTCAGAAGAGTAATATAACAGACAGATTTTAGTTTCAGGGGTAGATGCTCGAGCAGATCTAAGGGACCCCCTCAGTCCTTGCCCGCATGACCTTGTTATGGGTGGGGTCAGGGAGTCCCTTGAGTCCTGACCTGCCTTTGCCCATCAGGGCTCTTCCTCATGACATTTGCCATGGATGGGATCTCCCGTGCTGGCTCCCAGCAGGTTCTATTTTGTTGGTTGTTCACTTTCTCAGTTGTGTCTGACTCTTTGCAACCCCACAGACTGCAGGATGCCAGAGTTACCTATGCTTCACTATCTGCCAGAGTTTGCTCAAACTCATGTCCATCAAGTCAATGATAGAATCGGATCATCTCATCCTCTGCCACCCTCTTTTCTTTCTGTCCTCAATCATTCCCAGCTTCAAAGTCTTTTACAAATAAGTCAACTCTTCACATCAGATGGGCAAAGTATGCTTCTGCTTCAGCATCATTTCTTCCAATGAATATTCAGAGTTGATTTCCTTTAGGATTGACTGGTTTGATCCCTTGCTGTCCAAGGGATTCTCAAGAGTCTTCTCCAGCACCACATTTCAGAAACATCAGTTCTTCAGCTCTCAGCCTTCTTTATGGTCCAGTTCTCACATATGAATGAAACCTACTCCTGTATTATTGCCTGGAGAATCCCACGGATTGAGGAGCCTGGTGGGCTACAGTCCATAGGGTTGCAAAGAGTCAGCCACAATGAAGCCACTAACATTACTACTACTACTGGATAAAACATAGCTTTTACTATAAAGATTTTTGAATTTTCACAGTATTGTATTAGGCACACAGGAACCACAGGGAGCAAAATTACTTCATGAAATCGGCTATTCTATGCGGTCAAATATAAGAAAAAATACCTAAAGACATGAAAGTAAAAGTTGATTTGCTGTTGTGAAAGCTGAAGGCCCTCAAGCCTTGAATTTGATTCTAAGAACATATTCACCACATGGGTCAGGTCTTGAGCAAGCAGGTTTGAATTTGCTCTGACAAACAGATGGATCAGCACTTGCTGCCTATTCTGCTATGTTTTAGCAGGACACCAAGTCACCAAGGTTTTGGAGGAAGAGAAGTGCACTGATTCAGATTTTACATTAAAAAAATAATCCTTTTGTGATTTCTGCCACCTTTGTGGCTTTAAAACTATCATCTGAGAAGTCTTAGTTATCTTCCTTAGGGTTGTCTCAGAAGACATGGAGGAATGTGGAATAAAGGTAAAGTCCAACAGTCAAATCTCTTTCTTCTCTTACCATTTATTAGACACATTAGACATTGTAATGAAATGTAAGATTTTCAACAACCAGTTTTTAAAAAGTGTTTGAAAAACACTGCATTGAAGTTCACTATCTCAAAATTTATTTTTCTCTAAGATCATAAATATATCTATTCAATAAATCTGTACTGTTCACTGGCTATGCTCCAGAATGTACATATAAAAGGTTAATTCAAATTCTTTGTCTCAAGGAGCTCAAAGTTTGTGATAAGATCCCTAAGTACACCAAAGATTACACAGCACTTTGGTAACTGATAGGTCATGTACCATACACTGTGCATGCATATAGGATAGGGCAGTCAGATCAAGTGGGAGTGAACAGAGAGCTCTTGATATATATATGTGTGTAGAGAGAGATATAGATATCCATATGTATATGGTTATATACATATCCATATTTAGTTTTTGAACTGAATCTTGAAAAATGAAAGCAATTAGGACAACAAAGGTGGCTAATAGCCATTTTAACCAATGGAAGGAGAATAAGGCAAATCTAATGAGTGATTTTGTGGCAGAAGTGCCATAGATGTTTAGAATCAGGAAGAGGTCAGGTCATAAAGAACTAATATGCTTAACCAAAAGATTTGAACCAAAACAACAACAAAGACACCCACACACAGTGAAACTTTAGAATAGTGTCAAGAGCATATTTATGTTTTAAAATATCCTTCTCACAACAGTACAGTGGGACCACTAGAGGAGCTAAGGATAGAGTCAGGAAAAGTCATTAGCGGATATGGCAGCAATCTGCTAGAAAACAAATGGGAATCTAAATTAAGTCAGAGAAACTGTCAAGAGAGAGGTTTGAGAGCTACTAAGAAGGTGAAATATATGGGATTTTGTGACTTTCTATGCTCTGTTCTCTTTTTTCCCTTTTGAGTAAACAGTGATGCATTTTATAGTGTTAGATCTGTGTAATTTTATTCCCATTTTCTGATTGATGTATATATAGTCAAGCTTTTAATAAATTGAAATGCTATTTTTTTTCATATTCACCAAATCTTACATAACAGTCCACTTGAAACTTGAACATTTAATCACTTAGTATATTCTGCCTGCATAACAAAGCTCAATGTTATAATCCTCCAGTTATTACAAGATCTGTGCTCTCTCAGATACATTTACACTTCAATTACAATTACAATGCTTTCATCTTAACAGCATCTAGCTTCTGAAGGATTACGTCTCAAGGATTAGGTTATAATGAAATCAAAGGTTATTGACTACTTTTCTCATTTCTTTCTGGGAGGCTTTGCTAGCTAAATAAAACTGAGGCCAAATTTATGCCAAACTATGTCTCTCCCTGTAGGAAAACATAATGGAAGTTATAAGAAATCAAGAGTTTCTACTGCTTCCAGCTGAGGAGCTCCATAAACTCCTGGCCAGTGATGATGTCAATGTTCCCGATGAAGAAACCATCTTCCATGCATTAATGATGTGGGTCAAATATGACATGCAGAGGAGATGCAATGACTTGAGTATGCTTCTGGCCTTCATAAGACTGCCACTGCTTCCACCTCAGGTAATTAGATGCTGTTTTCATAGCTAAGACTGACTGAAAAATTCTGTGCTAAAATTAAATATTACAGCCAATGTTTTAATATTATTTGATAGGTGATAGTTCTGATTCCCAAATCTGCCACTTACTGAATAATGCCTATATGACTGTAGGAATGTCAATTCTCTGAAGTTTAATTTCTTTATTAAATCAAATTATACTACCACACAAAAATTTTATGAAGCTCAAATTAGATAATGTATGTAAAGTACTTAATATCAATAGGATATTTTAAAGATTTTTAGAATATTGCAATTATTAATTATCCACTTCCCTGTTTTCATGATTAATCTAACAACCTGTCTGTCTAGTATCTAGCTTACTAACATAAGATACAATAGCATGATCATTTTCTGAAAAATATTTCTCCTTAGAACATTCTTAAAAGCTTAAAGCATGGGATTTCAAACCTTTATAGAAGGATAAGATATATTACCGAATGGCAGAGAATTGTGAAGAAACAGCATTTGGCAATTGGGACTATGAAATCTTTTAGAACTGGAACTAAAGAAAATCCACACACCAAATGTACGACCCACCTCATTTTATTGATGAATTATGCAGGACACATATTTCATGATATGATAAAATACCAAGTTCATTCAACTTATAAGAAAAATCATAATTAATTTTCCCTGATTCAGAGTCTTGTGTCTGTAAAATAACTTCTAATGTTGAAAAATCATCCATGAATAGCATTGTTAACTCAGAGTGTCTGGCATTTCAGGGCATCCAAACATAAATTTGAACGTGGCTCTGTCCTCTGAAATGATAGATAAAATTGTGTGTGTGTGGGTGTACATTTTGTATCAGGTTTATTAGGAGCCTGTCCATTTGAATCCAAATCACCATTGACATTTTCAACAATTCACATAATACTAAAAACGTAAGATAGGGAATTAGAAAATCAGGAAACAATAGACAAGCATAACCTGTTAGTAAAAAGTGAAGAGAGAGAGAAGTAGGGTCACAGATTAAAAATGGAAAGTTAAGAAAAAGAAAACATTGTGCCAAACTGGGAAATAAATGAGCATTTATGAATAAAGTAGAAACAGTGTCAGACTTTATCTTTTTGGGCTCCAAAAACACCACAGATGGTGACTGCAGCCATGAAATTAAAAGATGCTTACTCCTTGGAAGGAATGTATGACCAACCTAGATAGTATATTCAAAAGCAGAGACATTACTTTGCTGACTATGGTCCGTCTAGTCAAGGCTATGGTTTTTCCTGTTGTCATGTATGGATGTGAGAGTTGGACTGTGAAGAAGGCTGAGCGCCAAAGAATTGATGCTTTTGAACTGTGGTGTTGGAGAAGACTCTTGAGAGTCCCTTGGACTGCAAGGAGATCCAACCAGTCCATTCTGAAGGAGATCAACCCTGGGATTCCTTTGGAAGGAGTGATGCTAAAGCTGAAGCTCCAGTACTTGGCCACCTCATGTGAAGAGTTGACTCATTGGAAAAGACCCTGATGCTGAGAGGGATTGGGGGCAGGAGGAGAAGGGGACGACCAAGGATGAGATGGCTGGATGGCATCACGGACTCAATGGACGTGAGTCTGAGTGAACTCCGGGAGTTGGTGATGGACAGAGAGGCCTGGCGTACTGCGATTCATGGGGTCACAAAAAGTCGGACACGACTGAGTGACTGAACTGAACTGAATTGTATTTCATTTGGCTACTCAAATAAAGTAAAGAAAAGAGAAAATTTATGGAAATCCCACCTAAATGAATTATGCAAGTTTATCTTATCTGCTTTACTGACTATGCCAAAGCCTTTGACTGTGTGCATCACAATAAACTGTGGAAAATTCTGAAAAAGATAGGAATACCAGAACACCTGACCTGCCCCTTGAGAAATCTGTATGCAAGTCAGGAAGCACCAGTTAGAATTGGACATGGAACAACAGACTGGTTCCAAATAGGAGAAGGAGTATGTCAAGGCTGTATATTGTCACCCTGCTTATTTCAGTTATATGAAAAGTACATCATGAGAAACACTGGACTGGAAGAAACACAAGCTGGAATCAAGATTGCTGGGAGAAATATCAATAACCTCAGATAGGCAGATGACACCACCCTTATGGCAGAAAGTGAAGAAGAATTAAAGAGCCTCTTGATGAAGTGAAACAGGAAAGTGAAAAAGTTGGCTTAAAGCTCAACATTCAGAAACAAAGATCATGGCATCTGGTCCCATCACTTCAAGGCAAATAGATGGGGAAAGAGTGGAAACAGACTATATTTTGAGGGGCTCCAAAACCACTGCAGATGGTGATTGCAGCCATGAAATTAAAAGACACTCCTCAGAAGGAAAGTCATGACCAACCTAGAGACATATATATTAAAAAGCAGAGACATTATATTAAAAAGCAGAGACATTACTTTGCCAACAAACGTCCATCTAGTCAAAACTTCGGCTTTTCCAGTAGTCATGTATGGATGTGAGAGTTGGACTATAAAGAAAACTGAGTGCTGAAGAATTGATGGTTTTGAACTGTGGTGTTGGAGAAGACTCTTGAGAGTCCTTTCGACTGCAAGGAGATCCAACCATTCCATCCTAAAGAAAATCAGTCCTGAATATTCATTGGAAGGACTGATGTTGAAGCTGAAACTCCAATACTTTGGCGACCTGACACAAATAACTGACTCATTTGAAAAGACCCTGATGCTGGGTAAGATTGAAGGTGGGAGGAGAAGGAGATGACAGAGGATGAGATGGTTGGATGGCATCACTGATTCAATGGACATGAGTCTGAGTAGACTCTGGAAGTTGGTGATGGACAGGGAGGCCTGACGTGCTGCCATCCACAGGGATGCAAAGAGTCAGACACGACTGAGCAAATGAATTGAACTGAACAGAACAGGCATTTTGGTAACTTGATAAAGAATTGATTGTAAAGCTATGCACTGGATTTTTCTAAATCCCAGATAGGTTCTGATACCAGATAGTCCCAGAGCATGGACATCTCTCTGAATAGAAATGGAAAATGATCACGAGTAGCCAAAACAAGTGGATAGCCATTAACTTATGATAGATGATGTGGTAATTCTTCACTTTGATCCTGCCCACCCATTTCAGCTTTTTTGTTGAAATGTGTGGAGCTTGGAGTCAAATTGGTGCTCAAAAATCATCATATATAATAAGACACATACCAGAGGAGGCTCAAAGCATGACCAGAGTCCCATGTTTTCAAATATGCCTTTTGTTTATACACTCCTTGTCCACTCTTTTGTCATTAAGAGTGGGAGTTCCTGCTACATTTACATCTCTGACTGAGCGACTTCACCTTCACTGTTACATCAAAACACAGATGTACATTCTATTGGCTTTTTCCTAAGCTTATGCATTACACATAGGTTTTTAATTCTGATTGGTACAACTGCTTTACTTTGATTAGTAAAGCAATATTTAATAATGTCAGAAAATAATTATTGTGTTTTCCTAAAACTAACTAGTAAAGACTTTCACCTTTTGTCACAATGCCTGACAGACGTAAACACATCATTTTTCTACTTTCCATTCCTCATCTCTCAAACTGGGAGCATTACAAGCACAAGTTTATGTATATTTTCAAGCAAAAGATGTGCAGGAGGAAAGAGTAAAGCACATTTTCTTTTCATAAAATAATTGTCTTTAGATATAGGAGGCTTTATCACTTCCATAAATAATATTAATTAATTACATGCCTTTAGAAGCACTTTCCACACAATATTTCTAATCTTAAAAAGCACAATTGCAAGATAATCTGCAGAGAGATAAACAGGTTCAAAAAAGTTAAGTGATTTTTCAAAGTCATAGAGCTAGTGAAAAATCCAGTTTTCCTGCAAATCTAGGCTGGCTGGATATGAACATATACAGAGGTATTTCTACTGTGAGTATATGTTCTTTCCTTATTTACTGTCTAAACTGGAAGATCATTAAAATGTTCTGAATATAGCAATTCTGAAGATTCTTATAAAAAAAAGAAAAAAGACTGGGAAAGGAAGAGTGAGGGAATTGGAACTCACATACATTTCTTTATTTCTTTAGTCACCAAACTTATTTAATGTCTATAATATCCCTATGTAGTAAACATTATTATTATATTTTAACAAATAAGTAAATTGAGAATCAACATGATAATCATCTTTCCAGTAAGTTGTATAACTCAGACTATTCTAGTTGCATTTGATACTGTTTTTTTTCTCTCTGGCGGGAAATAAGTGCAATGTTTATTCTGCTGTTAGTTTCTTATTTACCTTAATGTCCAACAAGAGTTTTGAAAAGTTGAATTAAATCTAAAATTTTCCAGCCTTTACATGAATTTTCAAAGCTGCTAAACATCTTAAGGTTCTTCAGAAAAGCCATATGTTGATCAGGAGACACTTTTTTCTTGATGGGTTTTAGAACCAGTAAATACAGATTTTGTTCTTAATTCTGACAGTGATTAATGTGGTTTTTTTGTTTGTTTGTTTGTTTGGTTTTTTTTTGCCTTCAGTTGACTTGTATGTATATACTGTGTATCATATTATATTACATATGTGATTATACTGCATTTTATATTATACATAATATACATTATACACATATTTAAAAGTGAAAGTGTCAGTCAATCAGTCATGTCCAACTCTTTGTGACCCCATAGACTAGAGCCTGCCAGGCTCCTCTGTCCATGGAATTTTCCAGGCAAGAATATTAGATAGACTAGGTACCATTCCCTTCTACAGAGGAACTTCCTGACCAGGAATTAACCTAGGGTCTCCTGCATTGCAGGCAGATTGTTCACCAGACTCATATATATTTACATAAAATTACATAATATGTAATATTTTAATATACTAAAAAATATTTAAAGGAAGAAGAAGCTACATTTTCCTAGTGTGGTAGGGGTATATTTTAAAAAGAAATAGTCTTTGGACTGATTCTTCAGGGAGATTTGAGAGAAGAATTTGACTTATCTTTTTATAATTCCTATAGATTTAAATGATACATTTCAGGTTAGTGACAAACCAATATTTGGAAGGCCGGATATGAGCTGCTTATAGTATTATTAAGCAAAACATAATAAACTACTGACAAAGACAAGAATGCAAAGGCAAAGGAGATTTAGCAATGTTTAAAATTTAAAAAAAAAGAGGGGGTGGGATATGTGCTTCTAGGGTAAAGTTAAACTAAATAACCTATAAGTTTTTATATAGTTAGCAGTTTCTTTTTCCATTTACTGAGTGCACACACACATAGAAATTCTAAAGTAAAAGAAAAGTAAACACAATGGTGGAAGTTTCAGCAGAAAAGAAAACATGTTAAAAGATTGATGAGAGCCAAACAAAGCATAAATGCAGACTACAGTAAGAGTTTGCTTTTATTAATATAGTCATGAAGCAACTAACCAAGTTCACTTAATCATATTTCAGTTTCTCACGTCTCACAATCTGCATTCTTATGTTTGTTACTAAGTCTATAATGTTATAGAAGTTATTTCTTATGTTTTGATATTCTTTATTATTCAAAATTAACATGCTATTATGAAATATAAATTATATTAATTTGGATTATAAAAACAAAAAAAAGCAGCAAATTTTGGTAGAGGCTATGGATCTTAATTGAGAACAGTGGCAGACAAAATGAGCTTCAGAAAAGAATGGAATAAAAGACATTTAAAAAATTCAGAAGCAATAATGCTTATTTTACTCTCTATTAAAGTAGAATTGCTAATACTGAAATAAATTCAATTAACTTAGCTATAGAAAGAACAGGAGGAAAAGGCAAAATCAAAGAAATACATAATTGATATGTACTTTAAGAAATGGTGAATGGCTTCTATTATCTTTTTAAATAAGTAAGGAACAGAATTTTGCATAATAGTTTTCATGTTTTCTTAGATACCCAGAGGAGTTATAATTTCAAAGGAATTGGAAAATATGGAAATTTAATTTTAAAGAATGGATGAATATGTGTACAATATACATATCACAAGAAGGCTACTCAGTTTGATTCACTTATTTTTCTATATTTCCTTTTTTAAAGACACAATATAAGAACATGTTGCTATGCAAAAAAAAAAAAAGAAAAAGAAAAAGAAAAAAGTTTTAACATTTTGTAACTATTGCTTCCACTGGTTTTTTTTTTTTTTCATTATTTCCTATTATTTTTATTAGTGTTTTATTTCTATTTGAATGGACACAAAAGATTACACACTTTTTGCAACATGAGGATGAATAAGTAAAATATATGAAGGGATTGCAAATTAATTTATTAGATGGGGAAAATTGTGTGGTATTGGTAATCTCTAGCAGAGGGAAAAATACAACCATCAGTTCCACTGGTTTTAACACTGGTTTTAACTAATTTAGTAGAATGGATCTTTGTAATAGGTACATATATATTTATTTTTTATAGATGTATTTTAAAAGTATATGTAAG
Source organism: Aepyceros melampus (assembly GCA_006408695.1). Classification (NCBI taxonomy): domain Eukaryota; kingdom Metazoa; phylum Chordata; class Mammalia; order Artiodactyla; family Bovidae; genus Aepyceros; species Aepyceros melampus. The sequence continues at coordinate 51,875 of SJXQ01011247.1, forward strand.
TATCCATTTTGGTATGTTCTTTCCTAATGAGTTATTTTAGTAAGTAGAAGCATGGTACTCTCAAAAAAATACAGTTTTATGTATGATCACACCAAAAGTCTTCAGGTAAATTCACTTTTACCACAGTCAGAAATTATTTAACAGTTTGGAGATACACAGATAGACTTTGTTTCATGTCTTCGAACTGGTATTGTTTATTTCTTTTGAGGCAACAAGGAGAAACATTTATCAAAATTTTCTAACAAGCATACCTACTGACTCTCAATATAAACAAATAGTAATGTCTATGTGTATAAATATTTATTTTCTGTAGCAAAATGTGAAAGAAAATAAAGGTTGCAGTGGATAATAAAATATGACCTAGGTTTAGAGGAGTATTATTTATAATCAGAAAATTAAAATTGTAAAAATAACAAGCAGACACAAGAGTTTAACTTAAGGAAACATATATTACCTCTGTCCTATAGGAGTTAATTATCTCTATGCAAACCTAGAAGAAATTTATTCCAAAATATTTTTGTTAATGTTAGTTACAGCAATACAAGAGGGGAGAGGTCCTCAACCATTTGTCCCACTGAATGTGTGACAACTGATGAGATATAAGAAACACAAAAACAGTTTTTCTGTAATAATTATAACCACAACTAAAAAAAAAACAACAAACATTAATTAAAGCAAGGAAAATGACAAAGAATGAATCAATGGGAAAAGAGCAGTTATAAATAAATCAAAAAACTGTGGCTTTTCCAGTAGTCATGAACAGTATGATTATGAGAGTTGGACCGTAAAGAAAGCGGGATGCCAAAAAAATTGATGCTTTTGAACTGTAGTCTTGGAGAAGACTCTTGAGAGTCCCTTGGACAGCAAGGATATCAAACAGTCAGTCCTAAAGGAAATCAATCCTGAGTATTCATTGGAAGGACTGATGCTGAAGCTCCAATATTTTGGCCACCTGATGCAAAAAGCCAACTCATCGAAAAGACTCTGATGTTAGGCAAGATTGAAGGTAGGAGGAGAAGGGGACCACAGAGGATGAGATGGTTAGATAGCATCACAGACTCAATAGACATGAGTAAACAAGCTCTGGAAGTTGGTAATGGACAGGGAAGCCTGGCATTCTGCACTCTATGGGGTTGCAAAAAGTCGGACATTATTAAGCAACTGAATTGAGATCACTGAGCTGACTGATTACCAGTATTTGTTACTTCTTTATTTTCTTCCTATTTTTCTTCCTCTGTGATTTGCTTGCCATGTGATTAATTAATGGTTTTACAAGGCCATTATCAAAGAAATAGTTTTTTCCATAATACTGCTGCTGCTGCTGCTGCTAAGTCGTCTCAGTCGTGTCCAACTCTGTGCGACCCCATAGACAGCAGCCCACCAGGCTCCCCATCCCTGGGATTCTCCAGGCAAGAACACTGGAGTGGGTTGCCATTTCCTTCTCCAATACATGAAATTGAAAAGTGAAAGTGAAATCGCTCAGTCGTGTCCGACTCTTAGCGACCCCATGGACTGCAGCCTTCCAGGCTCCTCCATCCATGGGATTTTCCAGGCAAGAGTACTGGAGTGGGGTGCCATTGCCTTCTAGAGTATAATAATTTTTAAAAATTGTATATTAAAATTATTCTTCTTCAAAAGATACCTGTTTTCAAATAGTGTCTTTCACCAGAAATGCACATACAATATATACATCTGAAATCTAATAGATGTATCTTAAATATTATTTAGCTTCATGGTCATTTGATCTACTATGACATTCACAGCTTAAGTTACAATGTTAAGAAAATACAAAACCTTTTTTTTTTTTAAGCAATTTTTAGCTCAAACTGCTGTTAATTTAAAAAAGTATTTGCACATGCACAAACTCATACATTCATGTTACTACCTTTGGTCAAGTAAACACATGGAGGCGATGTTGTAACCTATTCTGAAAGCCTTTATTTTTGCTACAGTATATCAAGTGTTTCTGCCTTAAAAAAGGGTTGATCACAGTGCTTCTGGTTTTATTCCAATCTTTCCTTATACTGAACATTCTCTACTGCAATTACACCTTCTACATTTTCTACTATGAATTTTACTCTATGTTGGATAATTCCAAGCAACCTACAAATTTTCATTGCTATAGATATTCTAAAGCAAAACAAAATATCTCATACTCCTTTGACCAACTATTCCAGTTCCCTGTTTTTTTGTCCCCAGCAAAAATATGTAGTCATCATTTATAGTTGCTAAATCTACTTAGTCGGAATCATCTTTCTGTTACAAAAGTTTTTTGAAAAAATCATGATCACTCCGAAGAGTGCTGTCATTTGTGTTTTCATATTACTTGGATTTTAAGCAGCCTTTGACACAATCTGGCCATTCTTACTCAATAATTGCTCATTTTTTCTACTTTCTGATGTTGCAATGACATGGGGCATCACATGAAAATAGCATTTACTTCAATACTTATGTTGTCATTGTTAAAAATGATTTATCATTATTACTGAAGACTATTTTATGCATTAGTGTCTTAACTGATGTTTTAAAAAAAGTAATGCACATAAACTTAAAAAAAAATAAATACTATCTGGGGGTCAATTATGAATTCTGATTATGTATGTCTAGCTTTAGTTTTCCTTAAAGATAGATTCAAATACCCTATTAAGTACTTGACATTTCTTTTCTTTTTAATTGATTTTTATTTTTTAGTTTGTTTTGCTTTACAATACTGTATTCATTTTGCTATACATTGACATGAATCAGCCACGAGTGTACATGAACTCCCAATCCCGACCCTCACCTCCCCCCTCCCGCCCCACACCTTCTCTCTGGATTATCCCCGTGCATCAGAGTACTTGACATTTCTAGTTAGATATCCAATAGTTATTCAAAACTTCACATTTCCAAAATGAAAGATTTCAAATTCCCAAGTCTCCCCCTCCTGTACTTCCAATTTTTAGTAAATATCACTACTAACCACTTAGTTGTTCAGACCTAACTCCTAGAATCATTTTTAATTCTCTACTTTGTATTACATTTAACATTCATTTACTTAGGATGTCATTTTAACTCATTCTAAACCATATCCTGAATCTGTGTGTGTGTGTTTTAACATATCTCTATAATCAAACTGTAAAATACATCACCAGGGACTTTCTCCTACACTTGAAATAGCCTGCTGTTTATTATTCTAACTTTTATGCTTAACTGCTGCCATAACTTCCATTCAGCAAACAGAATTTTGCAGTATGAATCAATTAATGTCAAACTTTAGATTTAGACACTTAGGATTTCCCTGGTGGTGCAGAGGGTAAGAGCCCACCTGCCAATGCAGGGGACATGAATTCAATCCCTGATCCTAGAAGATCCCACATGCTGAGGAGCGACTAAGCCCATGCACCACAACTACTGAGCCCACACTCTATAGAGCCTGCACACTGCAACTACTGAAACCTATGCACCTAGAGTCTGTGCTCCGCAATGAGAAGCCACTGCAATGAGAAGCCAGTACATCACAATAAAGAGTAGCCCACATTTACTTCAAGTAGAGAAAACCCACACACAGCAACAAAAACCCAATAGAGCCAAAAATTAATTAATTAATTACTTTAAAAAGAGATTTAGATAGTTAGAACACAATTTTAGTATCCCTGCCCTACAAGACCCTACAACTGTCCCATGATCACTCCTCTGAACTGGTATCCTATTAGCTCTCAGGACACTACAGACACACTGACATATCTTCTGTTTTTTGAGCATGTCAGGTTTCTTTCATCTCTAGCACATTTGTACCAGCTGATTCTAGGGATTAGAAACTGTGGTACCCAAGAGAAGAGGGTGGTGATACAGTTTTCTCAGGGGTAAGCAATGAAAGGGGAAGCATAGTCTATAGATAATTAAAGACAACAATAAAACTGATTTAACATCAGTCTACTTTTATTATTGTGATACCTTGACTATTCAAGCAAAGCTAGAAATAAATTCCTACCTCCTGGGTACAACTGCCCATCACACTCCTTTTCTGGTCCTTCTTTGCCTAGAAGATGTTTGCCCTATCATGGCATCACTAACTCATTTTTTTAAACTAAATACATCTCACTTTCAATGTATCTTCTTAGCACTTTCATATATTGCTTTCTTGCTTAGTAATAGTTTATTTGTTTTTACCTCTTCCCTGATAACTCTTCAGAAAATCAGACTTGAGTTTCTTGTTTACAAAGTACCTGTCATAGTTGATACTCAATAAGTATTTGCTGAATCGACAAATGGAAAGTTTATGTTAGGTCCTAGGAATTTTGGCTTCATTTATTCTAGAATATTCATTGGAAGGACTGATATTGAAGCTGAAACTCCAATACTTTGGCCACCTAATGTGAATAACTGACTCATTTGAAAAGACTCTGATGCTGGGAAAGATTGAAGGTGGGAGGAGAAGGGGATGACAGAGAATAAGACGGTTGGATGACATCACTGACACAATGAATGTGAGTTTGAGTAAACTCTGGGAGTTGATGATAGACAGGGAGGCCTAGCATGCTGCAGTCCATGGAGTCACAAAGAGTCGGACACAAGTTTATGACTGAACTGAACTGAATTCTAGCTGTCTGTTGCTATATAATTTGTTTGGAATGTGAGAGAAAGCACTGTGTTTGATTGTTGTGTGCTGTGTACTAGTTGCTCAATCATGTCCAACTCTGCAATCCCATGGACTGTAGTCTGCCAGGTTAATTACATGGAATTAACCAGGCAAGGATACTGGAGTGGTTTTCCATTCCATTCTCCAGGGAATATTCCAGACACAGGTCTCCTGATTTGCAACCATATTCTTTACCATCTGAGCCACCAGGGAAGCCCATGTGTTGGTTTTTTACCATCAAGTTAACTGTGGATACTAGGAACACTGTCATCAAGGGGAATCATAGCATATTGATTCAAATTTTGCTTAAAAAATCTGTTCTTGATTGGACAACGGGAGGCCAGTCTTAATAGGATATGACCTCTCTCTTTATTCTGTTAGATAAATTAATAAAATAAATTTATCAAAATGAATAATACATAAGTTAGTTGTGTATTTAAAAATAAAATGTCTTAAGAAAAATTGGTTTCACTTTCTTGGATAGAATAATAAACCAGAAAGAAAAAAGTTCATTCCACAAAGAAAGGAAAACTCAACTTAAATATAAAACTATCTCACAAGCATTTTTGTACATATTAAATAATATACATTGAATTTATCAAGAGGCCACACAGTGCAAGAAAAATTACTTTTCTCAGTTAATTAAAAATTTTTTTCTCTTTCTGTTCATGTCTATTATATAAGGATCATAAAATTAAAATTGAATATATTAATTTGTAAGAGGACTAAGAAAAATTGTGGCACTTTCTTAATAAAGCATAAGCCATTTAAATCATTCAAACTTTTCAAATGATTTTGATTTATGATTTGGAGAAATTTAAATGAACTATTAAAGCTATCTTAATATTTCAGCACATGGAGTTTATAGAGATGAAATCTGGAGATTAAAACAGGATCCTTAGACTTAAGAACACTTGATCTTTCAGCAAATTTCAAGGCTATAGCCTATGAAGAGAAAATTTACACTGGTCCAATTATAGAATTATTCTTTAATTTTGATAAATGATTTGTTTGAGATATACATAAAACTTAGCATTCAAAAAACAAAGATCATGGCGTCTGGACCCATCACTGCTTGTCATATAGATGTGGAGACAGTGGAAATAGTAATAAATTTTATTTTCTTGGGCTCCAAAATCACTGCAGATGGTGACTGAAGCCATGAAATTAAAATTAAAATTGAAAGATGCTTGTACCTTGGAAAAAAAGCTATGACAAAACTGGACAGCATATTTAAAAAGAGAGAGAGAGAGAGAGAGATTACTTTGCTGATAAAGGGCTGTCTAGTTAAAACTATGATTTTTCCAGTAGTCATGTATGGATATGAGAGTTGGACCATAAAGAAAGATAAATGCTGAAGAACTGATGCTTTGAACTATGGTGTTGGAGAAGACTTGAGTGTTTCTTGGACTGCAAGATCAATTCTGGGAGAAATCAATCCTGAACATTGAGTATAAAGACTGATGCTGAAGATCCAATATTTTAGTTACTTGATGAAAAGAGCCAGTTCTTTGGAAAATATCCTGATGCTCAGAAACTGAAGGCAGGAAGAGGAGGGGAAGACAGAGGATGGAATGGTTGGATGGCATTACCAACTCGATGGTCATGAGTTTGAGTAAGCTCTAGGAAATAGTGATGAAAAGGGAAGGCTGGTATGCTACAGTCCATGGGGTCACAAAGAGTTGGACATGACTGAACAAGTTAACAACAACAACAGCGGTACATAAAATACATAGATTCCTGCATCCTCTTGTCCACATGCTACTTTTATAAGATATTTTTTTGCTTGTTACTCTGAGGAACAAAAAGGCAGCCTAAGGGTGATGCAAATGATGAGTTTCCAGAATTCAAAGAAGGTGCAAAAGCAAATCATTCAGTTCAGTTCAGTCGCTCAGTCGTGTCTGATTCTTTGCAACACCATGAATTACAGCACGCTAGGCCTCCCAATCCATCACAAACTCCCGGAGTTCACACAAACTCATCTAAGTTGATTGGTGATGCCATCAAGCCATATCATCCACTGCCATCCCCTTCTCCTCCTGCCCACAATTCCTCTCAGTATCAGAATCTTTTCTAATGAGTCAGCTCTTCACATGAGGTGGCCAAAGTATTGGAGTTTCCGCTTTAGCATCAGTCCTTCCAATGAACACCCAGGACTGATCTTCTTTAGAATGGATTGGTTGGATCTCCTTGTAGTCCAGGGGACATTCAAGAGTCTTTTCCAATACCACAGTTCAAAAGCATCAATTCTGCGGTGCTCAGCTTTCTTCACAATCCAAATCTCACAGCCATAAACAACCACAGGAAAAACCATAGCCTTGACTAGACGAACTTTGGTTGACAAAATAATGTCTGTGCTTTTGAATATACTATCTAGGTTGGTCATAAGTTTCTTCCAAGGAGTAAGCGTCTTTTAATTTCATGGCTGCAATCGCCATCTACAGTGATTTTGGAGGCCCCCAAAATAAAGTCTGACACCGTTTCCACTGTTTCCCCAGCTATTTCCTGTGAACTGATGGGACCAGATGCCATGATCTTCATTTTCTGCATGTTGAGCTTTAAGCCAACTTTTCAGTCTCCTCTTTTACTTTCATCAAGAGGCTTTTTAGTTCCTCTTCACTTTCTGCCATACAGGTGGTGTCATCTGCATATCTGAGGTTATTGATATTTTTCCCGGCAATCTTGATTCCAACTTGTGCATCTCCTAGACCAGCATTTCTCATGATGTACTCTGCATATAAATTAAATAAGCAGGGTGACAATACAGAGCCTTGATGGACTCCTTTTCCTATTTGGAACCAGTCTGTTGTTCCATGTCCAGTTCTAACTGTTGCTTCCTGACTGTCATATAGGTTTCTCAAGAGGCAAGTCAGGTGGTCTGGTATTCTCATCTCGTTCATAATTTTCCACAGTTTATTGTGATCCACATAGTCAAAGGCTTTGGCATAGTCAAGAAAGCAGAATTAGATGTTTTATTTCTGAAACTGTTGCTTTCTCCATGATCCAGGGGATGCTGACAATTTGATCTCTGCTTCTTCTGCCTTTTCTAAAACCAGCTTGAACATCAGGAAGTTCACGGTTCACATATTGCTGAAGTTTGGCTTAGAGGATTTTGAGCATTGCTTTACTAGCATGTGAGATGAGTGCAATTGTGCGGTAGTTTGAGCATTGTTTGGCATTGCCTTTCTTTGGGATTGGAATGAAAACTGACCTTTTCCAGTCCTGTGGCCACTGCTGAGTTTTCCAAATTTGCTGGCATATTGAGTGCAGCACTTTCACAGCATCATCTTTCAGGATTTGAATTCGCTCAACTAGAATTCCATCCACTAGCTTTGTTTGTAGTGATGCTTTCTAAGGCCCACTTGACTTCACATTCCAGGATGCCTGTCTCTAGGTGAGTGATCACACCATCATATTATCTTGGTCATGAAGATCTTTTTTGTACAGTATTGTGTATTTTTGCCATCTCTTCTTAATATTTTCTGCTCCTGTTAGGTCCATACCAATTCTGTCCTTTATCGAGTCCATATTTGCATGAAATGTCCTCTTAGTATCTCTAATTTTCTTGAGGAGATCTCTAGTCTTTCCCATTCTACTATTTTCTCCATTTCTTTGAATTGATCACTGAGGAAGGTTTTCTTATCTCTTCTTGCTATTCTTTGGAACTCTTCATTCAGAGGCTAATATCTTTCCTTTTCTCCTATGCTTTTTGCTTCTCTTCTTTTCACAGCTATTTCTAAGGCCTCTCCAGACAGCCATTTTGCTTTTTTGCACTTCTTTTCCATGGGGATGGTCTTGATCCCTGTCTCCTGTACAATGTCACGAACCTCTGTCCATAGTTCATCAGGCACTCTATCTATCAGAGCTAGTCCCTAAAATCTATTTCTCACTTCCACTGTATAATCATAAGGGATTTGATTTAGGTCATACCTGAATGACTTAGTGGTTTTCCCTACTTTCTTCAATTTAAGAGTGAATTTCACAATAAGGAGTTTATGATCTGAGCCATAGTCAGCTCCTGGTCTTGTTTTTTTTTTTTTTTTTTTGACTGTATAGAGTTTCTCCATCTTTTACTGCAAAGAATATAGAATATAATCAATCTGATTTTGGTGTTGACCATCTGGTGATGTCCATGTGTAGAGAAGTCTTGTGTTGTTGGAAGAGGGTCTTTGCTATGACCAGTGTGTTCTCTTGGCAAAACCCTATTAGGCTTTGCCCTGCTTCATTCCATATTCCAAGGCCAAATTTGCCTGTTACTTTAGGTGTTTCTTGACTTCCTACTTTTGCATTCGAGTCCCCTATAATGAAATGGACAGAATCGCTGGTCTAAGTTTGATGCAGGATACAGGATGCTTGGGACTGATGCATGGGGATAATCCAGAGAGAAGCTGTGGGGTAAGAGGGGGGAGGTGGGGGTCGGGATTGGGAGTTCATGTCACTCGTGGCTGATTCATGTCAATGTATAGCAGTATTGTAAAGCAAAACAAACTAAAAAATAAAATTACTTAAAAGGGTAAAAAAAAAGAAAAGGACATATTTTTTAGGTTTTAGTTCTATAAGGTCATGTAGGTCTTCACAGAACTGTTCAACTTCAGCTTCTTCAGCATTACTGGTTGGGGCATAGGCTGGGATTACTGTGATATTGAATAGTTTGCCTTGGAAATGAACAGAGATCATTCTGTCGTTTTTGAGATTGCATCCAAGTACTGCAAGATCATTCTGTCGTTTTTGAGATTGCATCCAAGTACTGCATTTCGGACTCTCTTATTGACCATGATGGCTACTCCATTTCTTCTAAGGGATTCCTGCCCACAGTAGTAGATATAATGATCATCTGAGTTAAATTCACCTGTTCCAGTACATTTTAGTTCATTGATTTCTAGAATTTCGATGTTCACTCTTGCCATGTCCTGTTTGACTACTTCCAATTTGCCTTGATTCATGGACCTAACATTCCAGGTTCCTATGCAATATTGCACTTTACAGTGTCAGACCTTGCTTCTATCAACAGTCACATCCAGAGCTGGGTATTGTTTTAACTTTGGCTCCATCCCTTCATTATTTCTTGAAATCTGGAAATTTAAAGCAAATCATTAAATGTCTAGAAACCTGTTGTAAAAATTTTGGAATTTCCTTGGGGCACAATGAAAATTGTTGCAGAGTTCAGAATGGTGGAGAGGCTGATCTACATAGTTCAATGGACTCTCTCTTGTGATAAGAGCACACTGGTGGAAAACAAGAGAATAAAATGGAAATCAGTTAGCAAGTGATAGAAGTTTAGAGGTGAGAACTTTTTGAAGAAGTCAGATGAGGGTAATGAGTTATTAGCAATGAAAATAGAAGCGTTTTAATTTTGGATATATTTCAAAATAAAGTTGATTAGTTGGGAGAATGAGAAAAGAGAGGAATCAGAGAGATTATCATTTTGTTGTTGTTGTTGTTGGCTTAACCTCCATTGAGGAAGGATGTACTATTAAGATTTTTATAGATAGGGCCTATAAGTGGAGATGTTGAGTAGGCATTGAATACATCATTTAGGAATTGTGGGGAAATGACCAGGAGATAAAAACTAGGAAGTGCTAGTCACTGAGTTGTGTCTGACTCTTTGTGACCCCATGGAATGCAACCCAGCATGTTTTCTGGTTCATGGAAATCTCCACCCACCCAC
>SJXQ01011247.1:62744-108866 GCA_006408695.1 Aepyceros melampus
ACTGGAGTGTGTTGCCATTCCTTTCTCCAGGGGATGTTCCCACCCCTGGAGTCAAACCAGGGTCTCCTGCATTGCACGCAGATTCTTTACTGTCTGAGCCACTAGGGAAGCTAAAAACTAAGAAACTGCTGGCACAAATATAACTTAAAAACATGGTGTGATATGGTCTCACAAAAGAAGTCTGTACCAAAAAAAGGCAAAGAAGACTGATGTTCTAGGACACTGAAGTGTTACAAAAGTAGAGACAAAAAGAAGAAAGAGCTTAGTGACTTAAATGAATAAACTAACCTTATGCAATGAAAACCAAAGGAGCTTAATGTCTTGGAATTTGAGGGAATACACCGTCAGAAAGGAGTATGGATACTGCTCAGATATCAGATGGCCTGATGCCCAATAATTGATTTTTGAACCTAACAAAATGAAGGCCCTTGATGACTTTGAGAAGATTATTTTCTGTGGAATAGAGCTAAGAAAACATCAAAAAATTTTGTTTAAAGGTATAAATGCACAGAATCTTTAAAACTGCAAAACTGAACTGAAAAAAAATAACCATAAAATGGCTGAACTGTCAGCATGGGTCAACTGATGAGAAACAAACATTGAAACTGAAACATTAAAATTTAAATAAATAATCATTAATTATAATAAATATTTAGCTAAGGAAAATAAGAAATTAAGTGAAGTGAAATCACTCAGTCATGTCCGACTCTTTGTGACCCCATGGACTGTAGCCCGCTCAGGCTCCTCTGTCCATGAAATTCTCCATGAAAGAATACTGGAGTGGGTCGCCATTTCCTTCTACAGGGAAGAAATTAAGATAAATCTAATATAGAAATAGCAGATATAAGGAGTAACTACTACCTTTAAGTCTAATACTAACACCTAGAACTGAGATCTGGATCTCCTTGAAGAGGAAAGAAACATGGTTTTCTAGATGGTAATAGTTAGTAAAATAATGGCAGAACTAGAGAAAAACCTGTTCTCTAGAACTGTTAGAAATCTTCCTGACATGTCTCCAAAGAGACACCCTACCACAAAAATCACCTGAGGAGTCTTTTGGAGGCAGTTTCTAACTTCTTCTGGCCAGCATGCACGACAAGAGGCAATTATTGGAGAACTTGCAGGCAAATCATCACATTATTGTTATTTAGTGGCTAAGTGGGCTCATACCAGGAAACAAAATCTGCAGTGTCTCTTTCGAGCCCTCTACATCAATGCTTACTTAGTGCTGATTGGCAAAGAAAAATTACTTAAAGGACCTAAATATTTAAAAAAAATAAATAATAATAACCTAAAAGAATGATTTTGGAACTAAGAGTTAATAAAATGATATTAATTTTAAAACTGGGGTGGGGTGGGGTGGAGTCAAGCATGTTCATAGACTAACAGGTATGATCCAGAAGAGAGGGAAGGATTGTGTGAATATTTTCTTTTTTTAATTATTTTAATTGGATATATATGCTGTCTAAAAGAGACCCACTTAAAACCTAGGGACACAAACAGCCCGCAAATGAAACACTGGAAAAAGATATTTCATGAAAATGTGGACCAAAAAAAAAAAGCAAGAACAACAATATTCATATCAGATAAAATAGACTTTGAAATAAAGACCTTGATAACAGACAAAGAATCACACTACATAATGATCAAAGGATCAATCAAAGAAGAAGATATAACAATTATAAATATATATGCACCCAATATAGAAGCACCTCAATATGAGAGGCAAAGAGTAACAAGTATGAAAGGGGAAATTAACAGTAACACAATAATAGTGGGGGACTTTAATAGCCCCACTCACATCTATAGATAGATCAAACCAAACAGAAAACTAGCAAGGAAACACAAATTATAAATGATACAATGGACCAGTTCTACCTAATTGATATCTGTAGGGCACTTCACTGAAAAACAATGGAATTCACCTTTTTCTCTATCAAAGAAGAAGATATAACAATTATAAATATATATGCACCCAATATAGAAGCACCTCAATATGAGAGGCAAAGAGTAACAAGTATGAAAGGGGAAATTAACAGTAACACAATAATAGTGGGGGACTTTAATAGCCCCACTCACATCTATAGATAGATCAAACCAAACAGAAAACTAGCAAGGAAACACAAATTATAAATGATACAATGGACCAGTTCTACCTAATTGATATCTGTAGGGCACTTCACTGAAAAACAATGGAATTCACCTTTTTCTCAAGTGCACGTGGAACATTCTCCCAGATAGATCATGTCCTGGGCCATAAATCTAGCTTTGATACATTAAAAAGAAAATGAAATCATTTCAAGCATCTTTTCTGATCACAACACAATAAGATTATATGTCAACCATGGCGGCCGGGGGGGGGGGGAACTATTAAAAATACAAACATATGGAGACTGAACAACACACTTCTGAGTAAACAAACAGATCAGGGAAGAAATCAAAAGGGAAATAAAAATATGCCTAGAAACAAAAAGGAAATGAAAACAAGACAACAAAATACCTATGGGATTCAGTAAAAGCAGTGCTGCTGCTAAGTCACTTCAGTTGAATCCAACTCTGTGCGACCCCATAGATGGCAGCCCACCAGGCTCCCCCACACCTGGGATTCTCCAGGCAAGAACACTGGAGTGGGTTGTCATTTCCTTCAATGCATGAAACTGAAAAGTGAAAGTGAAGTAGCTCAGGCATGTCGGATTCTTAGTGACTCCATGGACGGCTGCCTGCCAGGCTCCTCCATCCATGGGATTTTCCAGGCAAGAGAACTGGAGTGGGGTGCCATTGCCTTCTTCAAAAAGCAGTGCTAAGAGGGAGGTTCCTAGCAGTAAAAGTCTACCTCACAGCAAAAAAAAAAAAAAAAAAAATCAAATAAACAACCTAACTTTACACCTAAAGCAACTAGAAAAAATATAAAAAAGAACCCCAAAGGTTAGTAGAAGAAAAGAAATCATAAAAAAACAGAGCAGAAATAAATGAAATATAAACCATGGAGACTATAACAAAAATCAGCAAAATTAAAGCTGATTCTTTGAGAAGATAAATAAAAGAGAAAAACTGTTAGCCAGACTCATCAAGAAAAAAAGGGAGAAGAACAGAATCAATAAAATTATAAAATAAAATGGGGAAATCATAACAGACAACACAGAAATACAAAGGATCACAAGAGACTACTATCAGCAACTATATGCCAATAAAATAGACAGCTTGGAATAAATTGTCAAATTCTATTGTATAGCCTTGCAAAACTGAACCAGAAAAAACAGAGAATCTTAACAGACCCATCACAACCAAGAAATGGAAGCTGCAATCAAAAATAGTCCAACAAACTAAAGCCCAGGACCAGATGGCTTCACAGTTGAATTCTACCAAAACTTTAGAGAAGAGCCGACATCTATCATACTCAAACATTTCCAGAAAATTTCAGAGGAAGGTAAACCCCCAAACTCATTCTATGAGGCCACCATCACCTTAATATCACAACCAGACAAAGATGTCAAAAACAAATAAAACTATAGGCCAATAACACTGGTGAACACAGATGCTAAAATCCTCAACAAAATTCTAGCAAACAGAATCCAACAGCATATTAAACAGATGATACATCATGACCAAGTTGGCTTTATCCCATAGATGCAAGTACATCTCAATATTCACAAATCAATCAATGTGATACACCACATTAACAAATTGAAAGGTAAAAACTAAATGATTATCTTAATAGATGCAGAGAAAGCCTTTGAAAACTTCACACTGATTTATGATACAAACTATCCAGAAAGCAGGCATAGAAGGGGCATACCTCAAAATAATAAAAGCCATATATGACAAACGCACAGCAAACACCCTCAATGGCAAAAAATCAAAACCATTTCCTCTAAAATCAGGAACAAGACAAGGGTGCCCATGGTCACCACTATATTCAACATAGTTCTGGAATTCTAAGCCACAGTGATCAGAGGAAAAAATATAAAAAAAAAGAACCTAGATTGAAAAGAAGAAGTAAAACTCTCACTGTTTGCAGATGGCATGATCCCCTACATAGGAAAACCCTAAAGAAACCACCAGAAAATTATTAGAGCTAATCAATGAATATAGTAAAGTTGCAGGATATAAAATTAATACAGAGAAATCCCTTGCATTCCTATACACTAGCAGTGAGAAATCAAAAAGAGAAATTAAGGAAACAATCCATTCACCATTGCAATGAAAAGAATAAAATATTTAGGAATAAATTTACCTAAAGAAACAAAAGACCTATATATAGAAAACTATAAGATACTGATGAAAGAAATAAAATATGACACAAATAGAGGGGGAATATACCATGTTCGTGGATTGGAAGAATCAATATAGTAAAAATGAGTATACTGCCCAAAGCAATCTATAGATTCAAGGCAATCCCTGCCAACCTATCAAAGGTATTTTTCACAGAACTAGAACAAATAATTTCACAATTTGTATGGAAATACAAAAAACCTCCAATAACCAAAGCAATCTTGAGAAAGAAGAATGGAACTGGAGGAATCAACCTGTTTGACTTAGGACTACAGTACAAAGCTACAGTCATCAAGATAGTATGGTACTGGCACAAAGAGAGAAATACAAATCAATGGAACAAAATAGAAAGCCTAGAGATAAATCCAAGCATCTGTGGAGACCTTATCTTTTGCAAAGGAGGAAAAAATATACAATGGAGAAAAGACAATTTTTTTTAACAAGTGGTGCTGGGAAAGCTGGTCAACCACCTGTGAAAGAATGAAACTACACTTTCTAACACCATACACAAAAATAAACACAAAATGGATTAAAGACCTAAATGTAAGACCAGAAACTGTAAAACTCTAAGAGGAAAACATAGGCAGAACATTCTCTGATGTAAATCACAGCAAGACCCTCTATGAACCACCTCCCAGATTCAGTTCAGTTCAGTCACTCAGTTGTGTCCGACAGATTAATGGAAATAAAAACAAAAGTAAACACGTGGGACCTGATTAAACTTAAAAACTTTTATGCAACAAAAGAAACTATAAACAAGGTGAAAAGACAGTCTTTAGAATGGGACAAAGTAATAGCAAACAAAACAACTGACAAATACTTAATCTCTAATATATACAAGCAGCTCATGCAACTCAATACTAGAAAAATAAATGACTCAATTAAAAATGAGCCAAAGAACTAAACAGACATTTCTATAAAGAAGACACATACATGGCTAACAAACACATGGAAAGATGGTCACCACCACTCATTATCTGAGAAATGCAAGTCAAAACCACAATGAGGTACTATCTCATACCAGTCAGAATGGCTGCCATTGCAAAGACTGAGAAGGTGGGAGAAAAGGGAATGCTCTTAGACTGTTGATGGGAATGGAGACTAGTATAACCACTATGGAGAACAACGTGGAGATTTCTTAAAAAACTGGAAATAGAAGTGCCATATGATCCAGCAATCCCACAGCTGGGAATACACACTGAGGAAACCAGAATCAAGACACATATACCCAAGTGTTTATTGCAGCACTGTTTACAATAGGTTGGACATGGAAGTAACCTAGATGTCTACTGACAGACGAATGGATAAGGAAGTTGTGGTACATATACACAATGGAATATTAGTTATAAAGAAGAACTCATTTGAGTAAGTTCTAATGAAGTGGATGGGACTTGAGCCTATTATACAGAGTGAAGTAAGTCAGAAAGAGAAACACCAATACAGTATATTAGCACATATATTTGGGATTTAGAAAGACAGTAATGATGACCATATATGGCAAGACAGCAAAAGAGACACAGATATAAAGAACAGACTTTTGGACTATAATTGGATACTTTTGTATATTCAGCCAGTCTTTGTCTTTTGGTTGGAGCCTTTAACCCATTTACATTTAAGGTGATTATCACTAAGGATGGTCACATTGCCATTTACTTTGGTCTCTTGGGTTTGCTTTTATAACCCTTACTGTGTTTCCTGTCTAGAGAAAACCCTTTAGCATTTGTTGAAGAGTTGGTTTGCTGGTGCTAAATTCTCTCAATTTTTGCTTGTCAGTAAGGCTTTTCATTTCTCCTTCATATCTTAATGAGATCGTTACTGGGTATAGTAATCTTGGTTGTAGGTTTTTCTCTTTCATCACTTTAGGTATGTGCTGCCATTCTCTTCTGACGTGACGAGTTTCTATTGAAAGAACAGCTGTTATCTTTATGGGGATCCCCTTGTGTGTTATTTGTTGCTTTTCCCTTGATGCTTTTAATATTTGCTGTTTGTGTTTCACCTTTGTTAGTTTGATTAATATGTGTCTTGGGGTGCTTTTCCTTGGGTTTATCCTGTTTTGGAAATCTCTGGGTTTCTTGGACTTGGTGGCTATTTCTTTCCTCATATTAGGGAAGTTTTTTATTATTATCTCCTTGGGTATTTTCTCATGCCCTTTCTTTCTGTCTTCTTCTTTTGGAACACCTATGATTCAAATGTTAGAGCATTTAACATTGTCCCAGAGGTCTCTTAGATGGTTCTCATTTCTTTTAATTCTTTTCTCCTCTCTGCTTCATTTATTTCCAC
The DNA here is from genome assembly GCA_006408695.1 of Aepyceros melampus. Taxonomy (NCBI): domain Eukaryota; kingdom Metazoa; phylum Chordata; class Mammalia; order Artiodactyla; family Bovidae; genus Aepyceros; species Aepyceros melampus. The sequence continues at coordinate 69,297 of SJXQ01011247.1, forward strand.
CATTCTATCTTCCACCTCTCTTATACTATCTTCTGCCTCAGTTATTCTACTGTTGTTTTCCTCCAGAGCACTTTTGATCTCAGTTATTGCCTTATTCATTGTTGATTGATTCTTCTTTGTTTCTTCCAGTTCTTTGTTAATCATTTCTTGTATCTTCTCAATACTTGTCTCTCATCTATTTATTTGTATCTCCATTTTGTTTTCAAGATTTTGGATCATCTTGACTATCATTTTTCTGAATTATTTATCAGGTAGACTCCCTGTCTTCTCCTCTTTTGTTTGATTTGATGGGTTTTTACCATGTTCCTTCACCTGCTTAATATTTCTCTGCCTTTTAATCTTGCTTAGATTGCTGTGTATGGGGTGCCCTTTCTGCAGGCTGGAAGTTATTAATTGTGAAGTCTGCTCCCTGTGGGTGGGGTTGGACTAATCGCTTGTCAAGGTTTCCTGATTGGGGGAGCTTGCCTCTGTGTTCTGGTGGGTGAAGCTGGATCTCTTCTCTCTGGAGTGCACTGAAGTGTTCAGTATTTAGTTTTGGGGTATCTCTGTGTTTGGCATGGCATTGGGTATCACATCTTTTTATGTTCAGAGTTGCGTTCTTATTTTTCTGAAGAATTAGTGTGGTGTGTCTTACACTGGAACTTGTTGGTTCTTGGGTGGAGCTTGGTTTCAGTGTAGGTGTGGTGATATTTGGGTGAGTTCTTCTCTATTAATGTTCCCTGGAGTCAGAAATTCTCTAATATCCTAAGGTTTTGGAGTTAAGCCTTCTGACTCTCGCTTTCAGTCCTTCTCTTACAGTACTCTCAAGATTTCTCCATCCATAAGCATAGAAGATAAAACCCCTAGGTTATTGGTGAAACAATTCTCCACAACCAAGAACACCCAGGGAGATTCACAGAGTTATATAGAGAAGAGGGAAGAGGGAGATAGCAGTGACCTGGAGGAGAAAAGGGAGAGTGAAAAGGAGAGAGAGCAATCAAGCCATTAATCAAATCCTTAAATTAAAATGGATAGTGAAGATTAGATCTTTAGAGGCACAAAACTGATAACAAATATCAAAAAGCAAAGATTAAAAACCTAGAATAGAGGTTGGACTCTTAAATATACAGTATGGAAAATACAAAACATAATAAGCCACAAAAATTAAACAATATATATATATGAAATTTGTTTTTTTTTTTTTTTAATTGGGATGTGTGTGTGTGTGTGTGTTTTAAGGTAATAGTCTAGAGATAAAGGGGTAATAAAGAACTAAAAATATAATTTTTATAAAATATAATTTTTTATAAAAAAATTAAGAAGTGATAGTAAAAATGTATATAGGAATTTCTCTGGAGCTGTTGTGGACAGTATCAGGTCAGTTCATTGTCAGATAGTCCCTTGCTTCCCCTTGCACTTGTTCTCAATGGCTATAGATGCCCCTCAAATACACAGTAACTGATATTAAATGTAGGGTTTTAATCTGTTGCACCTGTCACTTCCAGAGAAGTTCCCTCTTCTTTGTTTACTTTAGCTTCCTCTGTTTGCCAGTCTCTTCAATGTCTAATTTCTGCCCTGATACAGGAGGTGAAGGTGGCCACTTAGGCTCATTTATTCAGTTGTTTTGTGGAGAGGAAGGGATATTACAAACAAACATCACTGGTGTGTGTAGGGAGTGCTTGCAGTGGATGGACCACACTGGCTTGCCACAGCCCAAGGTGACATGTACTTCCTTGGTCTACACTGCTCAGTCTCTAGGGTGCTCTGTAGGTGCACTGTCTCAAGTGGGCCCTGCATTTCATCTAGTTCCCAGGATTAAGCCACTCAGGTTCTTGGATGTTCTGCAGGGGCATGTACCCAGGTGGATGTGAGTTTTGTGCTGTTCCCAGGTCCAAACACCTCAGGGTGCTTGGCGAGCACACTGTCGTAGGTTGATCGTTCATTTTATTCACCTCCCTGGTCCTGGCTGCTTGGTTTCCCAGGTGTGCCATGAGATCACAAACCCAGGTGTTTTGTGTATCTCCCCTGGGGAGCTGATCTCAGGCTGTGATACTCCTACCAGAAGTCAACAGTCCAGAACTCCAGGAAGATGTGATTAGCAACTGGGATGTTTCTCAGAGTTTGGTGGCTCTGGAGCCAAGATTGCAGTAGCCCCTTGCCTTCTGTCTCTGGCTGTTGCAGGCCTGTCTCTCTGTCTCTGGGGAGAGTGCACCAGGGGTGACCATGATGCACTAGAGCCTTTTGCAGCAAAGGTCTTTTCCTTTTTTTTTTTTTTTTTGGTCTCTCTGGCTATCCCACTATTTGGGTTGCTGTCTCATATAAGCTCCTTCAGATTGTCCTCAGGGCTTTCAAGCCCAGTTCTTGTCCTAAGAACCAATCATGCAACTCTCACCTCTCTGCCCAGTCCCCACTTGCTGGTGGTGGATGTGAGCGTCTGTGCCACTTCTTTTGCTAGCAGCTGTGATTAGGCACATATTCTGAGGTTTGTTTTTATGTTTTTCCCTCCCAATTATGTTGCCCCCTGTCATTCTAAAACTCCCCACAAACACACTTGTGAGAGGTTTCCTACTGTGTGGAAACTTCTCCTTCTTCACAACTCCTTCTCCAGGATGGGTCTCCAACCCTAAATCTTTTGTTCTTTTTTTTTTTCTTTTATCTTTTGTCCTACCTGCTTTTGAAGAGATTGGGCTGCCTTTCTGGGTGGTGGTATCCTCAGCCAGCTTTCAGAAGTTGTTTTGTCGAATTGCTCAACATTCAAACGATCTTTTGATGAATTTCTGGGGGAGAAATTGGTCTCCTCTTCCTATTTCTCTGTCATTTTGGTACCTCTCCCCTTGCCAAATATTTTCTTTGAATGTACTACCATAGGTAGGATTTCATGCACAAGAGGAAGATTAGCTTTAGAAAAACAAATTGGAAATCTATGAAAAGTTAAAACATGGGCATGCAGAAGTGCATAGGTGAGCATGCAATGGTGGATCTTAAATTGATTCTGGCATCAATTCAGTGTTTGATCATGGAAAGTATATTTAATTTCATTAGACTTGAGTTTCCACTTTAGGGCAAGGAGATGGAAATATCCCCTTTGAGGGTCACACCATATTCTTGAAAATAGGTTTTCATTTCCTAAGAATTAAAGCCTGCCCAAAATTCTGCAACATAGATAACTTTATAGAGAATTAAGAAATGTATTCCTACCCATGTTTAAAAAAAAAAAGTTTCAAAACTCTCATGAACTTTTCATTTATTCAAAGTATATTAATGTAAAGCAAAACACAACTTGAAGAATGATATTTGTTCAGCAAAAAATGATCTTTTATGAAATATAGATTCCTTCCATTGCAGTCTGCAGCCTGCCAGGCTCCTCTGTCCATGGGATTTTACAGGCAAAGATACTGATTTTGGTTGCCATTTCTCCCTCTAGGGGATCTTCCTGACCCAGGGATCGAACCCATGTCTCTTATGTTTCCTGTATTGGCAGACAGTTCTTTAACACTAGCATCACCTGGGAAGCCCGCCATTGTAGTCATTTTCCCCTAAGTCATCATTTACCACTTTTAAATAATCAAAAGAAAACAACAACAACAACAAACAAACAAAAAATAAACTTTTAGCATTACAATGCAAACCTCAATAAAGTGTTCCTAATAGGGAAGGAAGCAATCTTAAACTATGTGAAGAAACCACAAATGAATTAGAATTTATCACACATGTGCTGACTCAGTGGTAAAGAATCTGTTTGACAATACAGAAGACAAGGGTTCAGTCTGTAGGTTGGGAAGATTCCCTGGAGAAGGAAATGCAATCCACTTCACTATTCTTGCCTGGAAAATCCCATGGACAGTGGAACCTAGTTGGCTATAATTTTGGGGCTTGCAAAGAGTCAGATGTGACAGAGAACACACAGAACGAAACTGGGGAAGGAAATGGCAACCCACTCCAGTACTCTTGCCTGGAGAATCCCATGGAGGGAGCAGCCTGGTAGATATACTATGATTATAACTTCCAAGAGTATCGGATAAATAAAAAAGTTTATTGTTTTAATGATTCTTAAAAAAAAAAAAAAAAAAACCTCCCTAGAGAAGAGCAACATTAAAGACTATCCAAAGAATTAGGCACATACATTCTTTTTCATTTGAATTAAGTGAAAAGTACCTAGACATCACCCAAAATAAAAATGATCACTTTAATAATATTAAAATAACAACACACTGTTAAGATTAAAAATAATAAATACTTGTATATTATCTTGGCCAATATTCAAAATTTATTAAACCAATGTTTCCCTTTCCAAAATATAAAGGAACATTATCTTATTGGTGTTGAGTGTAATGCAATTTCAATACTTTAACCACTAAGAAAATGGAGCACATGTTAATTTAATATTTCTAGTATGTATATCAAATTTTCCAATTCAATTCCTAAAAATTGGACATTTTATTTACTTTTCATATGTATGGCTATTATTAGAAACATTTGTTACTCCTCTGTTACTTAACTTCATCCAATAGAATTTAATTTTTGAACCAGAGGATCATTTAAGAAATATTTGTGTTTTTTTTTTTTTTAGCTTGTTAATTTAAGGTTGTGTTTACTCCAACATTCTACCTACTGTTAGCTTCCTTATCAGGCCAATATCAGTTAGCTTGAATTAATTTTATTACAATTTCCAAGGAAGATATGTGAATAATTACAAAATGCCATAATCAAAATATGTTCATTCCTTACTTTTATTGATTTTTATTGTCTTAAAGACTTTCAAAACCAGTCTCCTAATGTTTTGCCAATAGAAACTAAGATTTGAGGATTAAAGACAATCAGTTTAGTTAACATTTTTACTTTTATAACTAATAGATTTGTGTAAAATGAAATTTAGGAATTCTAAATTTAAAATTAAAGTTTTTCCACCCATGAGAACAAACTTTCAAACAAAAATTATCTTTTGACTCTTATGTCTGAGCATTTAACTCAAATTGAAGTATAAACTATCATCATGATACTAGCGCAGAAATGACATTACAGATACTGAATATCTCAACTTTCTGTTTATAGTTCAAGAGTAAATCTAGATAATTTAAACCACAGTGACTAATTTTATTGTAATTTAAAGAAAAAAATGAATAATTACATAATTTTTTTCATTTATAAATGTTTTCTCTGAAATTTATGATCATAGAATTATTTATTCAGTTTCTCAATGTTCTTTACAACTATCTAAATATTTTCATATATCATATTTATTTCTATAAATGCTATGTTTAAATAGATCATGTTGCATAATTAATGAAATTAATACTATCATATTTATAGTTTTAAACTGCCAATCATTTGTTTTAAACAATCTGTGTATGTCTATTTTTAGTGAGATTTTCCATAGTCATGATGTGTATTTTATGACTTATTTAATATTAAAATATAGTGTATCCGTTCAGTTCAGTTAAGTTGCTCAGTCATGTCCAAATATTTGTGACTCCTTGTCCAACACCAACTCTCAGAGCTTACCCAAACTCATGTCCATTGAGTCAGTGATGCCCTCCTACTATCTCATCCTTTGGCTTCCCTTTCTCCTCCTGCCCTCAATCTTTCCCAGCATTCAGGGTCTTTTCCAATGAGTCAACTCTTCCCATCAGGTGGCCAAAGTATTGGAGTTTCAGCTTCAACATCAGTCCTTCCAATGAACACCAGGACTGATCACCTTTAGGATGGACTGGTTGGATCTCCTTGCAATCCAAGGGACTCTCAAGAGTATTTTCCAACACCACAGTTCAAAGGCATCAATTCTTCGGGGCTCAGCTTTCTTTATAGTCCAACTCTCACATGCATACATAACCACTGGCAAAACCATAGCCTTGACTAGACGGATCTTTGTTGGCAAAGTAATGCTTCTACTTTTTAATATACTGTCAAGGTTGGTCATAACTTTCCTTCCAAGGAGTAAGCGTCTTTTAATTTCAGGCTGCAATCACCATCTCCAGTGATTTTGGAGCCCCCCAAAATAAAGTCTCTCACTGTTTCCCCATCAATGTATCTGGTATAATACTAAATGCTTTATGCATATTATATCCTTAAACATTTCACCACATACTTATTATTATACTGCAAATATTTACTTTATACTTTAGGAAATTGAAGCTTCATTAAATCACCCAAAGACAAGTATAGTAGAAAAGAGATGCTGCCTGGAAAATATTTAGTAATTTTTTAAATGCATTTGTATATTATTGAACAATAATCTAATAGAATGTTAAAATTCTTAGAACAATATTATAGAAAAATTATAGAACAATAATCTAAGAATGTTAATGTGATAATTTAAATATTTCAGATATACTTTTGAGGATATATATATATTTTTTTTCACTAAAAATCTACATTTGGCATGGTATAATGATTTAATAAATGGGTGTTTAAAGAATCAAATTTGATTATTATCTTTAAAGAAAAATATTTCTTTTTCTTCCAAATAACTTTTAAAAATGAAAATCATATCACCTAACTGAAAAAAATAACTTTTTATAATAGATACTATATACGTTCTGGTCTATCAGTAAAGTCTTTTCTGGTATGGTTCAAAAGACAGGGCTACATTTATATGTCTCATTTTCCTGCTATGATTAGGAGCCAAAATAACTAACTTAAATAAGGATTATATGAGAAAGCATTGAGAGTTAATCAGTGACAAACAAAAGGTGAAAGCAGAAGAGAAAGTAGATAAAAAATTAATATTTTCATTATTTATTTTAAGATTATCATGTATTATAGAATTCCTGACCAGCACTACTATACTTAAAAGCATATTTACTTTCAATAATATTTAAAATGTTATTTCACATAAAGTTATTTAATAGACTGTGTTAAGAAGTTTATTTAATTGTTTGTTTTTTAATCTGGATTTTAATAAAACATAGTACACATTCCAAATGTGGTACTTCTGCAAAATTCAAATCCTTCACAGTTCCATGGTTAACACTTTTATTTTCTTCAAGTACCTCAGATAGCTTAGAGTTACATATTATTTAATACTTGTGTGTGTAATTAGTCTCTTAGTCATGTTCAATTCTTTGTGACCACATAGACTGTAGCCCACCTGGATCTGCTGTCCATGGAATTCTCCAGGCAAGAATACAGAAGTCAGTTGCCATCTTCCCAACCCAGGAGACTGAACTCAGGTCTCCATCATTGCAGGCAGATTCTTTACTGTCTGAGCCTCCAAGGTAGCCTCATTGAATACTTGGCCAGATTAAATACATATTAAATAATTATAAGAATGAAATATGTGATTTTTAAAGCTAAAACACCCCATATTTCCCACATGGAGGTAAAAAAAAAAAAAACTGCTGATGTTGAGGATGAAATTACAAAATTACTAAAACAGCAACAAAAACATGGTGCATTTTCTATGATTAAACCCTCTTATTACCTCTGCATTGGGTCTCTGCAATATTTTCAATGAATTGCTCTAGACTAGCATTTCCCAGTGGTTGTTCCTGGACTAATAGTATTTAAAGGTATATATCACAAAAATGTTTTATGCTAAAAAAATTATAAACCCATCTTTATATATCCCTGTTTTAAAATTTGACAATGAAGATTGTCACAATAGTACATTAGTGAAGAAAGTCACATAATTCTGTCATGGAATCATTGACTTTTCTGAAGAATATTTATTTCAAGTAAAGTCTATTGAAGTCATGGAAAGAATCATCTACTGAACATGTAGGGAAGCACTGTTCTAAGTGGTTTTATTCGTGAAAGTTTGGAATTCTCTCTCTCTCTCTCTCTCTCTTTTTTTTTTAACAGTTCTTCTGTATATTCTTCTTCTTCTTTTTTTTTTTTTTTACTTTACAATATTATATTGGTTTTGCCATACATCAACATGAATCTGCCATGGGGCAAAGGTCAATAAACACTGGATTTTCATTTAGAGTAAATTATCCTAAATTAAGGGTGTTCTAAAAAGTGTTTATATTTAAACAAATTGGTTTTCTTTCACTTCTAGAGTCTGTCTACCACAAAGTATTCTGCTAAATTGGCTTTGCTGAACTGTAAAAGCAGCGTATTCAGTGAATTCAATAAGCTGACCTATAAAGACCCTGGAAATAGAGTCATAAATAATAATGAGTGTGTTATTCTTGATTCAGTCAGCTGTGGGAGTTTTCCAAACCATTAAACAACTTCCCAATTTGCTACAAATTCATCATGAGTGTTGTACTCTTTTCAAGAGGAGGTTAAGAACAAGAGATGGCAAATATATGGTAAGGATTTAGAGAGTGATGAATATTTAATCACAATGAACACCTGAAATCTGGTCTGAGGGAGTAGTCACTCATAATATTCATGTGTTACAAGAGGAAAAGATGAACTTGAATCTGACCGTTAGTTTCCAACTCATGCTAATAAATAAGATCTATTTAAAAGATTCATGTCCATTTCCACTATTGGTCATTTTTTTTAGGAGAGTGGATTTTTTTTTTTTAATATAGATATCTCACTCAGTCATGTACAACTCTTTGCAACTGCATGGATTATAGCCCACCAGGTTCCCCTGTCCATGGAATTCTCCAGGCCAGAATACTGGAGTGGGTAGATATTCCCTTCTCCAGGGTATCTTCCCAACACAGGGATTGAACCCAGGTCTCCTCTATTGCAGGTGAATGAATTCTTTACCATCTGAGCTGCCAGGGAAGTCCATACATTTTCTTTACAAAACCATCGTCTCCTTTCCCTGTATACTATCACTGTCTTTAGATTATGCTTTACCATTTTTTTGCAAAGGATTCCATCTTAATTGCTTAACTCCATGATATCTTTCTCCATGTGTTCCTGATCTCAAGAGGGCTCGGCCTGCACAGGCTTGAAGTGGAGCTTGGGTTCCCAGCCACAGATTGAGGCTGGATTGTAGCAGTGAGAACAGCAGATCCTAGACACTAGACCAATGGTCAGTGATAAGGGTCTCAGCTCTATGGCTTTGCAGGAAAGAATTCCCACAAAGAGGGAAAGTAGTGAAACAAGTAAAGTACTACAGGAAGAAAAAGAGTACAATACCTGTGGATAGACACATTGGTGAACTGAGAGAAAGTCACTGAGTTGAACCGTCATGAAAGTTTGAATTACTGGTATGTCTCATTTCTTCCAGCTTTCCTTTGGCCAATCAACTTAACTTGCCTAGTTCACAGTCCGAGTTTGGTATATCTCAGGATCCTCTCATGTGTGTACATGCATCTCTTAGCTAAAATGGATCCTATGGGAAAGGCCTATGAGTAGCCTGACATTACTTAGCATCATTCCCCTTTGACCTCCAAGGAGTCTTTTCGCACATGTATGGTCACTGAGGTCTCCTGACTTTGAGAATGAGAAATATGTGGTCTGGGCATGACCCAGTCTCCTCTCTTAATTGTCCTGCTATTCTCATCGTGGAGTTTTGTCTCCTAGGAAATGAATCTCTAATCACTTTACCAGGAGGGGGCCATCTACCTCCTGCCTTATATTTATTCTTCACAATGCTTTCAAAGTGAAAGTTTTAAAACACAAATCTAATTACAAAGTTCATTGGCTTTGAAACCCACACCTCAGATACATATATAGCATATATTATCCATAGCATTACATTCTTTGCTACAATCTTCTTTCCTATAGTTACTGGTCTACTTGTTCAGAGCAGCAGAATATTAAAAAAAAATTTTTTTTCTGGTTTAATACATGACAAGCCTTCTTACCTCTACGTCCATAATCTGAACCTCATACTCAGACATTCATGTGTTTGACTAGCTTACCTGCTTCACCATTAAAAACTCAATTTGGGGTTGACTATACTACGAAACATTTCCTTGATGACTTCTACACATTTTTAGAAATGAGTGCTCCTTAAGATGCTCTTATAGTACCCCTTTTTAACTCCATTCCTAGCACTGGTAACATTTTATTTAGGTTACTTAGAGGTATGTGTTTATGTGGCCTAATCCATGTAAGTTCCTTAAGATTTTATCTTCAGTATCTGACACACATTGGATACCTAAACACTCTCTTGCAATGGAAAATATTTTTTAATAGTTGCTTATTAACGTCTTTTATAATCAAATTTTAAACAGATTACTCTGAACTTTACTAACTAGTCTTTATCTTCTGGGTGTGACTTTTTTCTTGAACTAGTACATGTATCTGAAAAAATTAAAATCAAATTTTTATGAAAAGCTAGGATTAAATATTCAAAAACATACAAAAGTGAAACATTAATATATCTTAATTCACCATGATGAATGCTAATCAATTAAAACTTGGTCAGTTTGAAATTGCTTTATTTTAGCATATTTTGCAGGAATTTCAGGTTTTTTTTTTTTGTTGTTTTGTTTTGTTTTGTTTTAATGTGTATATAGTGATGGTGATTTAGTTGCTAAGTCATGTCTGACTATTGTGTCCCCATGGACTATGAGCCATCAGGATCCTCTCTATGGAATTTCCTAGGCAGGAGTAATGGAGAGCATTGTCACTTCCTTCTCCTGGGGATCATGCCAACCTAGGAATCAAACCTGTGTCTCCTATATTGCAGGTAGATTCTTTACCTCTGAGCAACAAGGAGAGTCCTTGTGTGTATATATGCATATGTATGTATTGATGTGCATGTGTGCTAAGTCGCTACAGTCATGTCCATCACTTTGAGGCCTTATGGACTGCATCTCATCAGGCTCCTCTGTCCATGGGGAATGTCCAAGAGAGAATAATGGAGTGAGTTGCCTTACCCTCCTCCAGAGGATCTTCCTGACCCAGGGATCAAATCTGGGTCTCTTATGTCTCCGGCATTCACAGGTGGGTTATTTACCACTAGCACTACATAGGAAGCCCATATGTTGATGGACAAATAGATATATGGGCTACGCTGGTGGCTCAAATGGTAAATAATTTATCTGAAATACTGGAAAAATGGATTCAATTCCTGGGTTGGGAACATACCCTGGAGAAGGGAATGGCTGCCCATTCCAGTATCTTCCTTGGAGAATTCCACAGAGATACCTGGTGGGCTGCATTCCATAGGTTTGCAAAGAGTCAGACACAACTGAGTGACTAGCATTTCATTTTCACTTTTTTCAGGCATATGTATGGGTTTCCAGGTGACTCAGCAGTAGAGTCTGCAGCATTGCAGGAGATGCAGGTTTGATCCTTGGGCCCAGGACCATATTTATATATCAAAAGAACATATATAATTAATGTTTTTCTTATTAATCTAGCATTTTCCTTTAGAGTATTCTGTCAGATAATTAATAGCACATAATATTAAGCTCTATGATTCCTTTTCAAAGAATAGAAGGAATCCATTTTCTCCTTGCTGTGATCTTCACAGTTTTTAATATACTCAAGGCCATGTTCTTTGCATATATAAAGTCCACAGACTAAGAGGAAAATGTCAGAAAAATAATATTACTTTTTGAGAAAAAGAATGCTTATTAAAAATAATAACATTGACTCAAGATAATGCTTGAGTGTTTAATGACTGTCCTTTGACTGAAACAAATATTAATACACATAACTGTATCATTCATTAAGCTGTTTTGACTATTAAGATGAGGTGAATGCATAATATTCAAATAAAAATGTCCTGAGAGGAATCATCAGGAAAAGGCAATTCCAGTGTTGCAAAAACAAATGAAAGTGAGTATTTGCATTGTCAAAATGACAGCTGAAACAAAATCAGATAATTCATTCACTTAGTATTTCTGTGATAATAAAGATTATCTTATTTAGGGATCATAAAATGTGATAAACATTGTAACTTTAAATATAAAGCAGTCTTGCAAATTGAAACCTCCTCCCTCTCCTTTTTTTTCTTTAGCCGAGTCCTTCTTTTTGGTCAGTTCTTAGGCTTTCCATGCAATCTGTTTACAGAATCCATTCAACCTCAAATTCTCCCCATAGAGAATAATGAGAGGTAAATGAAATATCCTATCAGTACTTTACATTTTGCTTACATCTGTCTATCTTTCTTTTAATATTCAGTTCAGTTCAGTTGCTCAGTGGTGTCCGACTCTGCAACCCCATGGACTGCAGCATGCCAGGCCTCCCTGTCAATCACCAGTTCCCAGAGCTTGCTCAAATCATGTCCATTGAGTCAAAGATGTCAGCCAATCATCTCGTATTCTGTTGGCCCCTTCTCCCCCCACCTTCAATCTTCCCAGCACAGAGACTTTTCAAATGAGTCACTTCTTCATATCAGGTGCCCAAAGGATTGGGTTTCAGCTTAAACATCAGTCCTTCTTCCAATAATATTCAAGATGCAGTGGTTGGTTCTCCTTTCTGTCCAAGGGAAACTCAAGAGTCTTCTTCAACATCACAGTTCAAAAGCATCAATTTTTCAGCGTTCAGCTTTCTGTATAGTCCAACTCTTACATCCATACATGAATACTGGAAAAACCATAGCCTTGACTAGACAGACATTTGTTGATAAAGTAATGTCTCTACTTTTTAATATGCTGCCTAGGTTGATCATAACTTTCCTTCTTGAAGAGTAGGTGTCTTTCAATTTCATGGTTTCAATCACCATCAGCAGTGATTTTGGAGCTCACAACAACAACAAAAAAAGTCTATCACTGTTTCTCCATTTATTTCCCATGAGGTGATGGGACCAGATGCCAATGTCTTACTTTTCTGAATGTTAAGTTATAAGTCAACATTTCATTCTCCTCTTTCAATTTGATCAAGAGGCTGTTTACTTTTTCTTGGCTTTCTGGCATAAGGGTGGTGTCATATCTGTATATATGTGGTTACTGATATTTCTCCCAGCAAGCTTGATTCCAGGCGTGCTTCATCCAGTCCAAAATTTCTTGTGATGTATTCTGCATATATGTTAAATAAGCAGGGTGACAATATACAGCCTTGACGTACTCCTTTCCTAATTTGAAGCCAGTCTTTGTTACATGTCCAGTTCTAACTGTTGCTTCCTGACTTGCATATAGATTTCTCAGGAGGCAGGTCAGGTGGGCTGATATTCCCATCTCTTTCAGAATTTTCCACAGTTTGTGCTGATCCACATAATCAAAGACTTTGGCATAGTCAATAAAACAGAAGTGGATGTTTTTTTGGAACTCTCTTACTTTTTTCAATAATCCAGAAGATGTTGTAATTTTATCTCTGGCTCCACTGCCTTTTCTAAATCCAGCTTGAACATCTGGAAGTTCACAATTCACGTACTCTTGAAGCTTGGCTTGGAGAATTTTGAGCATTACTTTGCTAGCTTGTGAGATGAGTACAGTTGTGCGGTAGTTTGAGCATTCTTTGCCATTGCTTTTCTTTGGGATTGGAATGAAAACTGACATTTTCCAGTTCTGTGGCCACTGCTGAGTTTTCCAAATTTGCTGTCATTTGAGTGCAGCACTTTCACAGCATCATCTTTGAGGATTTGAAATAGCTAAACTCACCTTCTCTAACTTTGTTCATAGTGATGTGTCCTAAGGCCCACTTGACTTCATATTCCAGTCTCTCTGGCTCTACGTGAGTGATCACACCATAATGATTATCTGCACTCTGAAAATCTTTTTCATATAGTTCTTCTATATATTTTTGTCACATCTTCTTAATATCTTCTGCATCTGTTAGGTCCATACAATTTCTTTCCTTTATTGTGCCCATCTTTCATGAAAAGTTCCCTTGATATCTCTAATTTTTCTTGAAGAGATTCTAGTATTTCCCATTCTACTGTTTTTCTCTATTTCTTGCATTGATCACTGAAGAAGGCTTTCTTAACTCTCCTTGTTATTCTTTGGAACTCAACATTCAAATGGATATATCTTTCCTTTTCTCCTTTGCCTTTCACTTCTCTTCTTTTCATAGCTATTTTGTAAGGCCTCCTCAGGCAAACATTTGGCCTTTTTGCATTTCTTTTTCTTGGAGATGGTCTTGATCACTACCTCCTGTAAAGTGTCACGAAACCTCCATCCATAGTTCTTCAGGCCACTCTACCATATCTAATTCCTTGAATCTATTTGTCACTTCCACTGTATAATCGCAAAGGATTTCATTTTGGTCATACCTGAATGGTCTAGTGTTTTTCCCTATTTTTTTTTTTTTCAATTTAACTCTGAACTTGGCAATAAGCAGTTCATGATCTTATCTTTTAATACTCTTCTTGCTTTTTCCCCCCAGACCCAGCTTCCTTCATATTTGTAATTTTCTACCCTTCTCTTTGTTTCCTGGGCCTGAACCTTGGTTTAGGATATTTCCAAAAGTTTTATTTTCAAATGCAATCATGAAGTATCCCATTCTTTGTTTTTCTGAGTATTAATTGGAACACATCAGAGAAAAATAAAACACAAAGAAAAAGAATAATTGCAACACAATTGCATAAGACCAATTAATAAGAACTTTCATATACCTGATAGCAAGTTATTAAGAAATTTCATAATAATAAAATAAAACATTTATCAATTAAATTTCAAAGCCAGAAATAATCTTTAAAGGTAGCTGACAATATACATAAAATGAGTGAAATGCAGCACTCATTCACTTTGATTTTTGTTACCCAAATTTATCATTTAGCTTGGTCTGCCAAAAGAAAATCCTACAGTCTATGTGACTTAAATAGCAGGAATTTATTTTCTCAGAATTCCGGAGGCTATAAGTCCAAGATCAAGGTACCAGAAAATGGAATTCTGGTGAGATCACTTCCTGGCTTCCAGACAGTCAATTATCTTCCTGTTGTGTTCCTCTATGGCCTTTTCTCTCAGAGGGATAAGAGTGGGAGGAGGTTGCATATGCTCTGATGTATCTTCTTTTTCTTTTACAGACATAAGGACACAAGATCTTTCTGGTCAGGGCTCCATCTTTATGATATCATTTAACCTTTATGATGTCATTTAACATTTATGACATCTTTATGATGTCATCTAACCCAGGTCGTCCACATTGTAGGCAGATTCTTTACAAGGTGAGCTACAAGGAAAGCTTCATTTAACTTTAATTATATTCATAAATTCCCTTTCTTCAACAGAAGACATTTTTATGTTTAGAGCTTCAACATATAAATATGGGGAGGGGACAGTTTATTCCATAACACCACATAAAACTTTCACTTTGTATTGAGTTTATGTTTATGCTTGCCTTAGTGAGTTGTGATAATCTGATGGTCATAAGAAATATTTAATGGCAATAAAATTAACTTTGACACAAAAAATGTCACTATTAAAAAAGTTTTATTTGTGAAAATATATTTCAGAATAAAAATATCTTGAAGAATATATATATATATATTCATATCCTCAGTTCAGTTCAGTCGCTCAATTATGTCTGAATCTTTGTGACTTCATGAACTGCAGTACGCCAGGCCTCCCTGTCCATCACCAACTCCTGGAGTTCACCCAAACTCATGTCCATTGAGTCAGTAATACCATCCAACTATCTCATCCTCTGCCGTCTCCTTCTTCTTCTTCCAGGGTCCAGCTCCGGTGGATCCAGGGTAATTCAAAGGGAAGATGGTGTGGCGTCTTAGAAAGAATTATTTCATTAGAAATATAAGAGAGATTAGGAAGAAATAGTATACTAGGAAAATTTAGTAGAGAAAAGAGGCTGAACAGCTTGGTTTATGTGGAGAACTAATAAAACCTCAGGACAAGAGATTGCACCATCTACGTTGGGCCACTGGTGCCCGTTTGAATAGCAGGGGGTGCCCCGCCTTGGGCTCCCTCTCTCATGGATCTTAGAAGCCAGCACAAGTGAGTAGACGTGGTGAGCCTCCCCGCTCCAGATGGGGATTCAACCAGAAAATAGAGTAAGAAAAGACACGGGGGAAACTAGTCCAGTGACTGGCCCTTTTGTGATAAAGGTTTGTCAACTAGAAGACTTATTTGCCTTAAAAATGTTGTTCTTCCCAAAGTCTGGTGCCACTCTCAGAAAGCACTGAATAAAGTTGCATTCTTACATAGTGAAGACATAAGAATTTATAACAATGAAAAAAATACAGTGATTTATAACAAAGAGAAAGGTAATTAACTCAAAAGTCTAGTATTGCTAACATCAAAGCTACTATTTTTCTTTTTCTATATCCCAATTACATTGATTAATATCCTTCAGGTGTCTAAAAGATAAAGAATATGTAGGCCTGGCAGCTTTCAACAAGAGACTTTTTAGCTCCTCTTCACTTTCGGCCATAAGGGTAGTGTCATCTGCATATCTGAGGTTATTGATATTTCTCTTGGGTGTTCATTGGAAGGACTGATGTTGAAGCTGAAACTCCAATATTTTGGCCACCTGATGCAAAGAGCTGACTTATTTCAAAAGACCCTGATGCTGGGAAAGATTGAGGGCACGAGGAGTAGGGGACAACAGAGGATGAGATGTTTGGATTTCATCATGGACTCAATGGACATGAGTTTCGTTGAACTGCAGAAGTTGGTGATGGACAGGGAGGCCTGGCATGCTGCGGATCATGGGGTCGCGAAGAGTCAGACACGACTGAGCGACTGAACTGAACTGATTATTAACTGTAGTTGACATGCTGAACATTACTATGTATGTCCATTTTAATTTTGTTAACTGTTGACTAGTTGTTCTCCAGTGTGTCTGTGCAGCTCACATTCTTACCAGCTGTTCTATGGTTTTCTATACAGGTCCCACTGACACTTAATGTCACCGACTTTTACAGAGCTCTACCTCTGTTTCTTTTCTCCTTTTTCTCATCTTGTTCTTCCTCCTCTTTTCTCTTCCCTCCCTTTCTCATTTTCCCTGGCTCTCATTCTCTCTCTCCTTGTTTCTTTTTCTCTTTGTTTCCTCATCCTCTTTTGCTTTTTTCATTCATAATTTTGAAAATTTAATTTATTTTTAGTAAAATAAATTGATGTTTTATTACTTAATGAA
This sequence comes from Aepyceros melampus, assembly GCA_006408695.1. Classification (NCBI taxonomy): domain Eukaryota; kingdom Metazoa; phylum Chordata; class Mammalia; order Artiodactyla; family Bovidae; genus Aepyceros; species Aepyceros melampus. The sequence continues at coordinate 86,112 of SJXQ01011247.1, forward strand.
GAGCAGGAAAATATCTGTCAGCAAATGAACATTTATAAAGTCATTGTCAAAGGCTACTGTGTTTTCTACATCACACTTTTAAAAACCAAGGTAAAATACCCATAACATAAAAGTTAACTATTGTCAAGTGTATAGTTTAATGGCATTTAATACATTGACAGTGTTATACAGCCACCATCTCTGTCAAATTCTAAGATATTTCCATAACCCCTAAAGATATGGATATGGGTATCCCATACTCATAAAGCAGTCACTCCCCAATTCTCCCATCTCTTAGCTCCCAGTAACCACCAATCTGATTTCTTCAGTATGAATTTACCTGTGATGGATATTGCAGGTACATGGATTCATACAGTGTGTGCCTGGTATATCTGCTTTCTTTCATTTTGCATGTCTTTGAGGTTAATCTATGGTATAGCATATGTCACTACTTCATTCATTTTTATGGCTGAATAATGCTCCATTGAATGGTTATGCCAGAATTTATCAATTTACCCAGTTGATGAAGATTTAGCTAAAACTACCCCTTGACTAATGTGAATAGTGCCACAATGAACACTTGTGCATAAGTTTTTGTTTGAATATCTGTTTTCAGTTCTTTTGGGTCTACACTTAGGAGAAGAATTGCTGGGTCATATGGTAGTTCTATGTTTCACTTTTTGAGACACTGCCAACCTGCTTTCCATAGCAGCTGTACCATTTTACATTTCTACAAGCAAAGTACAAGGATTCCTATTTCTCTGCATTCCTAACAACAGTAATTATTTCTTGTTTTTCATTTTTAAAAAATTTACAATTATCCTCTTGGGTGAAAGTGAAGTTGCTCAGTCGTGTCCAACTCTTTGCAACCCTGTGGACTGTAGCCCACCAGGCTCCTTCATCCATGGGATTCTCCAGGCAAGAATACTGGAGTGGGTTGCCATTTCCTTCTCCAGGAGATCTTCCCAACCCAGGGATCGAACCCGGGTCTCCCGCATTGCAGGCAGACGCTTTAACCTCTGAACTACCAGTATACCTTGTTGTTTTGATTTGCATTTTCCAATGACTAATGATATTGAATGTCTTTTCATGTATGTGTTGGCCATTTGTATATCTGTTTTAGAGAAATGTCTACTAGTCCTTTGCTTATATTTAAATTGGGTTGTTTGTCTTTTTGTTGTTGAATTATAAGGATTCTTTATATATTCTGGATACTGGATGACTCCTATCAGATATATTGTTTTCAAGTATTTTTTCCCATTCTGTGGGTTGTTTGGTTTTCACTGTCTTGACAGTGTTGTTTAATGGACAAATTTTTAATTTTGATGTTTATTTTTCCCTTTGTTGCTCATACTTTGGGGATCATTTCAAAGAGTCTGTAAAATCCAAGGTGGATAGCATAAGTATCTCATCATTATTATTTTTATTATTATCCACATCATAGATTATTATGTAGCTGAGTTTTTTATTTCTTTTTTATTTTTTAAATTATGAAGTATGATAACACATTTATAAGCAACTTGGAAACTACAGAACAAAGTTACATACATAGAGTTCCACTTTATATTACAATTATTTTTTAAGTAGATAAATTAAGATATTTAGTTGGAGTTTCAATAGCAAGCTCTCAAAATTAATAGAATGAAATTATCCTTCAATTAAAATAAATTTTTTAAATTAATAAATGAATAGATAGAAAAGTAGAAGGATATAGGAGGCCTGAAAAGCATTATGAATGAATTCAACATAATTAAAATTTATACAATTTTCATAAAACAGTAGCTTACAAATTCTACTTAAGTTCCCATAGACTATAAGCCAGGAGACACTGGAAAATACCCAGGAACATAAAACAAAGTGCAGAGATTTCATGATCTAAAGGTATTGGACTCATACAGAGTCTGTTCTCTTATCATTGTGGAATTATATTAAAAATCAAAATCAAAAGATATTTGAAAATAATCCACATATTTTCAAGTGCATTGTGACATTTACTAAGAGAGATCCTTGACTTAGCCATTAAAAGCCTCAATAAAGTTAAAAGATTGAAAAAACACAGAGGGTGATTGCAGAGAAGAAAGCATTTAAACAAGAAATTAATATCAAATTGAGAGATTAATATCAAAGATACTTTATAAACCCCATGTAATTAAAAATTAAAATTAATGGATGTTTCTTTTCATTTTTATTCTGCTACAAATATTTAAAAATATTTGTAACAGAATAAAAATGAAAAGAGAATTTATCAGAATTTGTTGCATGCAGCTGAAGTGGCTCAGTGATACTAAATACAATATGGATTCTTGAATAAGGTAGGAAAATAAATAATGGACACTAACATAAAATTTTGTGAAATTTGAACAAAACCTGTACATTAGTTAGTAATACTGTATCATATGTTAATTTCCTGTGGTTCTTTTGTTGTTTTGTTGTTACTTAGTTGTGTCTGAATCTTTGCAGCTTTATGGACTGCAGCACGCCAGGCTTCTCTGTCCTTCACTATCTCCCAGAGTTTGCTCAAACTCATGTCCATTGAGTCAATGATGCCATCCAACCATCTCATCCTCTGTCGCCCCTTCTCCTCCTGCCCTCCAGCATCAGAATCCTTTCCAATGAGTCTAATCTTTGCATTAGGTGGCCAAAGCATTGGTGCTTCAACTTCAGCATCGGTCCTTCCAATGAATATTCAGAGTTGATTTCCTTTAGGATTGACTGGTTTGATCTCCTTCCTATTCAAGGGACCCTCAAGAGTCTTCTCCAGCACCATAATCTTAAAGCATCAATTCTTCAGCTCTCCGCCTTCTGTAAGATCCAGATCTCAAATCCATACATGACTATTGGAAAAACCAAAGCTTTTTCTATATGGATGTTTGTCAACAAAGTGATGTGTCTGCTTTTTAATACACTGTCTAGATTTGTCATAGCTTTTCTTCCAAGCAGCAAGCATCTTATATTTATTTATTTTTAATTTATTTTATTATTATTTTTTAATTTTACTTTATTTTACTTTACTTGCTTCAACTTCAGCATCGGTCCTTCCAATGAATATTCAGAGTTGATTTCCTTTAGGATTGACTGGTTTGATCTCCTTCCTATTCAAGGGACCCTCAAGAGTCTTCTCCAGCACCATAATCTTAAAGCATCAATTCTTCAGCTCTCCGCCTTCTGTAAGATCCAGATCTCAAATCCATACATGACTATTGGAAAAACCAAAGCTTTTTCTATATGGATGTTTGTCAACAAAGTGATGTGTCTGCTTTTTAATACACTGTCTAGATTTGTCATAGCTTTTCTTCCAAGCAGCAAGCATCTTATATTTATTTATTTTTAATTTATTTTATTATTATTTTTTAATTTTACTTTATTTTACTTTACAATACTGATTTCATGGCTTCAGTCATTGTCCATAGTGGTTTTGGAGACCAAGAAGATAAAGTCTTTCACTATTTCCATTTTTTTACCCATCTATTTGCCATGAAGTGATGGGACCAGATGCCATAATCTTAGTTTTTTGAACATTGAGTTTTAAGCCAGCTTTTTCACTCTCATCTTTCACCTTCATCAAGAGGCTCTTTAGTTCCTCTTTATTTTCTGCCATTAAGGTGGTGTCATCTGCATATCTGAGGTTATTGATATTTCTCCCGGCAATCTTGATTCCAGTTTATGTTTCATCTATCCAGGCACTTCTCATGATGTACTCTGCATATAAGTTAAATAAGCAGGATGACAATAAAGCCTTGATGTACTTCTTTCCCAATTTTGAACCATTGTTCCTTGTCCAGTTCTAACTATTGCTTCTTGACCTGCATAAAGATTTCTCAGGAGGCAGATAAGGTGATCTGCTTTTCCCATCTCTTTAAGAATTTTCCATAGTTTGTTGTGATTCACACAGTCAAAGACTTTAGTGTAATCAATGAAACAGAAGTTACTTTAGCACTAACCTCATAGATGCCAGATAAATGGAACTACATCAGTAGTAGATGTTTTTCTGGAATCCCCTTGCTTTCTCTATGATCCAACAGATGTCAATTTGATTTCTGCTTCCTCTGCCTGTTCTAAATCCAGCTTGTACATCTGGAAGTTCTTCGTTCACATACTATTGAAGTCTAACTTGAAGGATTTTGAGCATTACCTTGCTAGCATATGAAATGAGTGCAATTTTGTGGTAGTTTGAACATTCTTTGGCATTGCCTTTCTTTGAGATTGGAATGAAACCTGACTTTTTCCAGTCCTGTGGCTACTGCTGAATTTTCCAAATTTGCTGGCATATTGAATGCAGCACTTTAACAGCATCATCTTTTAGGATTTGAAATAGCTCAGCTGGAATTCCATCACCTCTACTAGCTTTTTTTTTTTTTTTAACAGCATAGTATTTCTTATATTCTCAGAACTGGAATAGCAGTTTCAATCTCACTCAACTTTAAAAAAAAATCACTCAGGTAATAAGCTTTCTAGACTTTTAGCAATAATACTATTAGGTTGATGCAAAAGTAATTATAGTTTTGGATGGTGAATTTTAACTCATTATAACTAGGCTCAAACACATCATTATTAATCAAAATAGGAGTCATTACAATCAACACATTTTTGCCAATGAAAAATAAGTTTATTTATTCCTGTAGCATAAAAATCTGTGCTTCAGGTTTTGATGAACTCTTGGAAAGCATTTTCTGCATCCTGGTGGTTGTGGAAGGATTTTTTTTCTACAAAAAGTTGTCAAGATTCTTGAAAAAGTTGTCAGTTGGAGAAAGGTCAGGTGAATATATCAGATGAGGCAAAACTTTGTAGCCCAATTTGTTCAACTTTTGAAGTTGGTTGTGTGACATACAGTCAGGTGTTGTCACAGAGAAACATTGGGCCCATTCTATTGACCAATGCTGGCTGCAGGCATTGCAGTTTTTGGTGTATCTCATCAACGTGCTGAGCATACTTGTCAGATGCAATGGTTTCACCGGGATTCAGAAAGCTGTAGTGGATCGACCGGCAACAAACTGCCAAACAGTAACGATGACCCTTTTTAGGGTGCAAGTTTGGCTTTGGGAAGTCCTTTGGAGTGTCGTCTTGTCCCAACCACTGAGCTTGTCAACCCTGGTTATCGTATAAAATCCACTTTTCATTGCACATCACAATCCAATTGAGAAATTTTTGTTGCATAGGAAAAGAAAAGCAACACTTCAAAACGATGATTTTTTTTATTTGCAGCAGCTCATGAGGCACCCATGTATTGAGCTTTTTCACCTTTAAAATTTGCTTCAAATGCCAAACAACTGTAGAATAGTTGATGTCGAGTTCTTGGGCAACTTCTTGTGTGGTGTTAAGAGATCAGCTTCAGTGATCCTCTCAGATGGTTGTTGTCAACTTCCAATGGCTAGTCTCTGCGCTCAACTTGAAGCTTGTAATCTTCTTTGCAAAACTTCTTGAACCACTGCTGCACTGTACATTCATTAGCAGTTCTTGGGCCAAATGCATTGTTGATGTTGTGAGTTGTCTCTGATGCTTTATGACCCATTTTGAACTTGAATAAGAAAATTGCTTGAATTTGTTTTTTGTCTAGCATCATTTCCATAGTCTAAAATACATATAAAATAAACAATAATTCATTAGCAAAATACATAAAGCAATAAATGCTCATTAAAATGATATATAACATAACCACATTTATTTAAGCATGTATTCCAGTATCATATGGCAAAGTTCAACAGTGCAAAACCAAAATTACTTTTGCACCAGGCTAATAGATGCCAGAATAAATGGGACTATGTCAGTTTTGAGTGAATATAAGTTAGAAATCTAGCATTCTATTCTTAGTCAAGCAGGTGTAATCAAATGTCAAAATTTTTTAGCTGTGCAAAAATTCATAGATTTTCTAAAATATATATTTGGTACACATACTATTTGTACATATTTATACCAAAACTTTTTTCCTTTACTTGATAAAGACTTGAGAAGGAAAAACAAACAAACAAAAAAAGGAGATGGAAAAATTGGAAAACAGAAACTAATGGGAACACTTGAATATGAATAGAAACAGTGAAATGATGTAGATGAAAGTAAAATATCATCATCTAGTCTAGTCGTTTTTAAACATAACTGCTTATTAGAATCGCATCTGGAGCTTTGGAGAAAAAAGAAATACCTGGATATTTGAATTTTTCAAAAATTCCAAGATAATTCTAATGTGCATCTGAATTAAAAGGTGGTTACAGGTTTTTCTATTAAATAGTTTTACTGATATAGAATTATATTATTTTCTGTTGACCAATCATGATACAATGGTACTAAATGAATAATAGTTACATAATCACAAAAGTAAAAGATGTTTTTCAGTTTTCACAATCAATAGCCAGACAAAAAATAAAAGATAATTATAATTACAGCCATAATGAAAACATGATCCTAACAATAAAANGATTTTTCATTAAAATATTATTAACTGATTTCACCTCTTTCACCTTTCTAAATGTGGCTACTAGAATTACTTGTGGTTCACTGTTGTGTATTGGTTTAGTAGGATTTCAGATCTACTTGTTTATGACAAATATAAAAATAAGTTCTTTTAGAAGTAGTTTTAGAAGGATCTCTACTTTGTTGGTGGTGTTGTTGTTTGGTTGCTAAGTCATGTCTGACTCTTTTGCAACCCCATGGACTGTAGCCTGCCAAGCTCCCCTGTCCATGGGATTTCCCAGGCAAGAAAACCAAAGTAGGTTGCCATTTCCTTCTCCAGGAGGTGATCTTCCCGACCCAGAGATCAAATCCACGTCTTCTGCATTAGCAGGTGGATTCTTAGGATTTCAGATCTACTTGTTTATGACAAATATAAAAATAAGTTCTTTTAGAAGTAGTTTTAGAAGGATCTCTACTTTGTTGGTGGTGTTGTTGTTTGGTTGCTAAGTCATGTCTGACTCTTTTGCAACCCCATGGACTGTAGCCTGCCAAGCTCCCCTGTCCATGGGATTTCCCAGGCAAGAAAACCAAAGTAGGTTGCCATTTCCTTCTCCAGGAGGTGATCTTCCCGACCCAGAGATCAAATCCACGTCTTCTGCATTAGCAGGTGGATTCTTTCCCATTGAGCCACCAGGGAAGTCAATTACTTGTGGTTTCCTGTTGTGTATTAGTTTAACAGGATATCAAATCCACTTGTTTATGACAAAGATCAAAAAAAGTTGTTTTAGAAGTAGTTTTAATGTTAAGATTGACTAGTTTTCTCTGATTATGGTTTCAGTGTGTCTGTCCTCTGATGCCCTCTTGCAACACCTACTGTCTTACCTGGTTTTCCACCCAAGATGGGCGGGTCATGGTGGAGAGGTCTGACAGAATGTGGTCCACTGGAGAAGGGAATGGCAAACCTTTTCAGTATTCTTGCCTCGAGAATCCCATGAACAGTATGAAAAGACAAAATGATAGGATACTGAAAGAGGAACTCCCCAGGTCAGTAGGTGCCCAATATGCAACTGGAGATTAGTGGAGAAATAACTCCAGAAGGAATGAAGGGATGGAGCCAAAGCAAAAACAATACCCAGTTGTGGACTGGTGATAGAACCAAGGTCCAATGCTGTAAAGAGCAATATTGCATAGGAAGCTGGAATTTCAGGTCCATGAATCAAGGCAAATTGGAAGTGGTCAAACAAGAGATGGCAAGAGTGAACATCTACATTCTAGGAATCAGCGAACTAAAATGGACTGGAATGGGTGAATTTAACTCAGATGACCATTATATCTACTACTGCGGGCAGGAATCCCTCAGAAGAAATGTAGCAGCTATCATGGTCAACAAAAGAGTCTGAAATGCAGTACTTGGATGCAATCTCAAAAACGACAGAATGATCTCTGTTCATTTCCAAGGCAAACCATTCAATATCATGGTAATCCAAGTCTATGTCCCAACCAGTAACACTGAAGAAGCTGAAGTTAAATGGTTCTATAAAGACCNTCCTCTACACTTTAGAATGGCAATAATAGTTTATGAGGATTTCATAAACTTGTGTGAAATACCTAGCATATTGGTTGGACTATAGTAAGAACATAACAAATTCTAGTTAATACTATTATTATTAGAATGAATTTTTCAAGGGGCACATTAGAAGCATCCATACTTCAAAAAAGAGCAGGAAAGTTACATACTGTCTCATCCCCAAGGATATAATTTAGAAAAGAGTAAAACATTACTTCAGCCCAGCTGAAATCTGCACATGTTGATAACTCTACAGGGCAGCCCTTGCTAACATTGAATCAATGTAAAAATTGTTCATGTCTACATGTAAATACATATATTATGCAAATATATTTATTCATGTGTGTTTATATGCACATGACACATATATGTGTGTGTGTGTACATATGTAGGTACAAAATTGTATACTGTTGACCCTTGAACAATGTAGAGATAGGAGTAATGACCACCACACAGCTGAAAATCTGCATATAGAGCTTTGGCTTTCCCATATCCATGTTTCACAACCCAGGATTTTACCAACCACAGATCTTATAAGTGCAGTATGTGTTTATTGAAAAGAATTTGCATATAAGTGGACCAGTGCAGTTCAAACCCCTGTTGTTCAAAGGTCTATTGCATGTATATGTATATATATATGTGTGTGTGTGTACATATGTAGGTACAAAATTGTATACTGTTGACCCTTGAACAATGTAGAGATAGGAGTAATGACCACCACACAGCTGAAAATCTGCATATAGAGCTTTGGCTTTCCCATATCCATGTTTCACAACCCAGGATTTTACCAACCACAGATCTTATAAGTGCAGTATGTGTTTATTGAAAAGAATTTGCATATAAGTGGACCAGTGCAGTTCAAACCCCTGTTGTTCAAAGGTCTATTGCATGTATATGTATATATGTGTGTATACATGTATTGATATATGTTACATTCATATGTAGATACGTACACACACTCCAGGTCATGGCAAGAGCCTTTCTAAGAACTCTCCAAGGTACTGACCACAGATTTATTCCATCCTCTACTTGTGCCTCTTCTGTTACAAGAGTGCAAGTCACTCAGTCGCTCNATAGCCTCAAGGCTTCTCCATCTATATAGCGCAAATGATAAAACCTTTAGGTTAAAGATGAAGAGTTTCCCCACATTGAGGGAGATTCAGAGAGGGAGGGGGTAGTTAGAGGTGCCTGGAATGAGATGAGGTGGGATCAAAAGAAGAGAGAGAGCTAGGCAGTAATCACTTCCTTATGTGCGCTTCTCCATCTGGACTGCTCAGAGATGATCACTGAGTTATACAGGGAAGAGGAGAGGGAGGAGGTAGTCAGAGGTGGCCAGGAGGATAAATGAGGGAAATCAAAAGAGGGAGAGACAGATCCAGCCCGTAACCAGTTCTCTAAGTGTTCTTCATCATCTGAAACACACCGGGATTCACAGGGTTGGGTAGAGAAAAGGGAGAGGGAGGCGAGAGAGACAACCTGCTGGGGAGAAGGAAGAGTCCAAAAGAGGAGAGAGTGGTCAAGCCAGTAATCTCACTCTCAGGTAAAATTGGGTTTTTAAATGTAAAAAATTGACAACCAATACCAAAAAGCAAAGATTAAAAATTTAAGAGTTGAGGTTGGATTTTCAAAAATACAATATTAAAGAAAAGAAGAAGAACAAGAAGAAAAAAAGAAAAAAAAAGTCACAGGAATTATTAACGACCAACAGCCACTCAAAAAAAACCTAACAAAAAATTGTATATATATGTATATATGACATTTGCTTTAAAAATAGGGTCTTTTTATTTTTTGAAAAGTGATAGTAGGTTACAAAATTAAAATTAAAAGAGTAATAGAGGACTTGAATATTGAAAAAAAAGGAGAAGAAAAAAATAGGAAGAAAAACAAACAGAAACGTCTACCAAAAAAAATAATAATATTAATTAAAAAAAAGAGAATGGTCAAAAAAATAGTAATGATATTTCTGGGACTTTTTCTGGTGTTGTAGGCAGTGTGGAGTCACTTCCAAAATGGTTCCTGCTGTTCAGCTTCCTCTGTTTGCTGGTCTCTTCAGTGTCCTATTTCTGCCCTAACACAGAGGGGTGGTGGCAGTCACTCTCTCTCTCTCTCTCTTTTTTTTTCTTTTTTAGGCTCACTTGGTCAGTCGTGCTGTGGGGAGGGAGGGATGCTGCTACCAAATAGCTCTGGCATATATTCGCAGTGTCTCAGCCCCGCTGGGCCTGCCCTACACCCAGCGCACAATGCTCAGGCTCTATGTTTCTCCTCCGGGGACCGTCTGAGGCCGGCCCGAGGCTGCAGGCACCTCCCTGGTTTAAGCCTCTCAGGCTCGGCGCCCAGGTAGTCGCCGACTCGATTGGGCCTGCGCCTTGTGCCCTTCCCAGGACCAAGCAGCTCAGGTGTTTGGCGAGCACAGTCGCGCGGCTTATCACCCTCTCTTGCTGCTCAGTTTTCCGGGTGTGACCTGGGACTCCTTTTCAGGCAAATTGTAACTGTCTAGCACCCCAGGAAGTCTCAGTTAGCAAAGAAGCCTGCTTGCAGTTTGATCAGCAAAGTCCCTCCAGGGCTGCGATTGCCCTTACGCAGGGTTCCAGCCCTTACGGCTCTGGCTGCCTGTTGCCGATGGGGGCTGGCCCGCAGCCGGCCATCTCTGTTCCATCCTTTGTTCTGTGCGTGGTCCTGGCGGTGTCTTATGTTAGAGCTTTTCACGTGGTAACTGTCCCACAGTCTGGTTGCTAGCCTGAGTTAGTTCGCTCTGGTTACACGCAGGTGTTCTGGCCCAATTCTTAAGAAGCGCTGCCGCCCGCATCTCCCGCGCATCCTTGCCCAGCCCTCACTTCTAGTGGCGGATGCAGGTGTCTGCTCTGCTTCTCCGCTGGGGGAATTACCATTGGGATCATAACCTGTTGGTCTTAATCACCATTTATTTTTCTTTCCCTGTTATGTGCTTCCAAGACTCACCACAGATTCGGTAGTGAGAGTGTTTCCCGGCGTTTGGAAACTTCTCTCTTTTTAAAACTCTTTTCCCGGGACAGGACTCCCTTCCCGTGATGGAGCTCCCTCCCTACCTCCTTTGTTTCTTTTTTCGTCTTTTGTGTTTTTCCTACCTGTTTTTGAAGACAGTGTTCTACTTTTCTGGATGCCTGATGTCCTCTGCTCGCATTCAGAAGTTGCCCTGTAGAATTTACTCAGTGTTGAGATGTTCTTTTGATGAATTTGTGTGGGAGAAAGTGGTCTTTCCGTCCTCTTCCTCCGCCATCTTAGGCGCCACCCTCTCCCAGCAATCTTGATCCCAGCTTACGCTTCTTCCAGCCCAGTGTTTCTCATGATGTACTCTGCATAGAAGTTAAATAAGCAGGGTGACAATATACAGCCTTGACATACTCCTTTTCCTATTTGGAACCAGTCTGTTGTTCCATGTCCAGTTCTAACTGTTGCCTCCTGACCTGCATACAGGTTTCTCAAGAGGCAGGTCAGGTGGTCTGGTATTCCCATCTCTTGAAGAATTTTCCACAGTTTCTTGTGATCCACACAATCAAAGTCTTTGGCATAGTCAATAAAGCAGAAAGAGATATTTTTCTGGAACTCTCTTGCTTTTTCCATGATCCAATTGATGTTGGCAATTTTAAAACCAGATTGAACATCTGGACTTTCACTGTTAGGATATTGGTGAAGCCTGGCTTGGAGAATTTTGAGCATTACTTTACTAGTGTGGGAGATGAGTGCAATTGTGCAGTAGTTTGAGAATTCTTTGGCATTGCCGTTCTTTGGGATTGGAATGAAAACTGACCTTTTCCAGTCCTGTGGCCACTGTTGAATTTTCCAAATTTGCTGGCATATACTTCATGTCAAATAGATGGAAAAAAGTGGAAGCAATGACAGATTTTATTTTCCTGGTCTCCAAAGTCACTGCAGTCATGATTCACCCCTTTCCATCAGGTGGCCAATGTATTGGAGCTTCTATTTCAGCATCAGTCCTACCAATGAATATTCAGGGTTGATTTCCTTTAGGATTGACTGGCTTGATCTCCTTGTCGTTCAAAGGATCTCAAGGAGTCTTCTTGAGCACCACAATTCAAAAGCATCTAATTTTCAGTACTCAGACTTCTTTATGTCCAATTCTTACATCTGTATATGACTACTGGAAAAACAATAGCTTTGACTATGGACTTTGCCAGTAAAGTGATGTCTCTGCTTTTTAATACACTGTCTAGATTTGTCATAGCTTTTCTTTTATTTTATTTATTTTTTTTAAATTAATTTTTATTTTTTAGTTTGTTTTGCTTTACACTACTGTATTTGTTTTGCTATACATTGACATGAATCAGCCAGGAATGTACATGAACTCCCAATCCCGACCCCCACCTCCCCGTTCCCGCCCCACACCTTCTCTTTGGATTATCCCCGTGCATCAGTCCCAAGCATCCTGCATCCTGCATAAAACCTGGACTGGCGATTCGTTTCACTTATGATATTATACATGCTACACTGCCACTCTGCCAACCCATCCCACCCTCTCCCTCTCCCCCAGAGTCCAAAAGGCCGTTCTATACATCTGTGCTGTCTCGCATACAGGGTTATCATTACCATCATTCTAAATTCCATATATATGTGTAAGTATGCTGTATTGGTGTTTTTCTTTCTGGCTTACTTCACTCTGTATAATCGGCTCCAGCGTCATCCACCTCATTAGAACTGATTCAAATGTATTCTTTTTAATAGCTGAGTAATACTCCATTGTGTATATGTACCACAGCTTTCTTATCCAGTCATCTGCTGATGGACATCTAGGTTGCTTCCATGTCCTAGCTATTATAAACAGTGCCGCAATGAACATTGGGGTACATGTGTCTCTTTCAATTCTGGTTTCCTCGGTGTGTATGCCCAGCAGTGGGATCGCTGGATCATAAGGCAGTTCTATTTGCAATTTTTTAAGGAATCTCCACACTGTTCTCCATAGTGGCTGTACTAATTTGCATTCCCACCAACAGTGTAAGAGGGTTCCCTTTTCTCCACACCCTCTCCAGCATTTATTGCTTGTTGACTTTTGGATCGCAGCCATTCTGACTGGTGTGAAATGGTACCTCATTGTGGTCTTGATTTGCATTTCTCTGATCATGAGTGATGTTGAGCATCTGTGACCTGAAGAAAATGTAAAGCTATTTGAAGGAACTGACTTAGGGCAGCAAAAAGAAACGCAGGGTGTTCCATGCCCAGGATTTTATTTGTAGCTTTTGTGTAAAACATGTGCCCTTCCACCACTGACTCGTGGAAGGTCAGTGATGCCTGCGTTTTAATTGAAAGCATTAGGGAGACATGATCTATTTTTGGAGCTCTTTGCTGCTACTCAAAACTTTCTTTAGCCACAGACAAAGTTGTTCTTCTTCCCTTTCCTTCCACAGCCAATGCTGAAGTGCATTTTTAAAAAAGAGTAAGATGGACTATAGAAAATACTTGTTTCAGCAAACTGTATTTTCCATTCAGTCACAAGCAACTGCTGTGTTACAACTGTCCCACAGGAAGTATTCCTGTCTTTACTAGACCACACTAATGTGGAATTTTCAGGCCTAATTCATGAAAGGTGGTAGATACTAAACAAAATATAAAATGATACATATTATGCCACTTAGTTAGTTGTTTGTCAGTTGCTTCATTTGCTATTATTTTCTCCCATTCAGAAGGCTGTCTTTTCACCTTGCTTATAGTTTCCTTTGTTGTGCAGAAGCTTTTAATTTTAATTAGATCCCATTTGTTTATTCTTGCTTTTATTTCCAGTATTCTGGCAGGTGGATCATAGAGGATCCTGCTGTGATTTATGTCAGAGAGTGTTTTGCCTATGTTCTCCTCTAAGAGTTTTATAGTTTCTTGTCTTACATTTAGATCTTTAATCCATTTTGAGTTTATTTTTGTGTATGGTGTTAGAAAGTGATCTAATTTCATTCTTTTATAAGCGGTTGACCAGTTTTCCCAGCACCACTTGTTAAAAAGATTGTCTTTAATCCATTGTATATTCTTGCCTCCTTTGTCGAAGACAAGCTGTCCATACGTGTGTGGATTTATCTCTGGGCTTCCTATTTTGTTCCATTGATCTATATTTCTGTCTTTGTGCCAGTACCATACTGTCTTGATGACTGTGGCTTTGTAGTAAAGCCTGAAATCAGGCAGGTTGATTCCTCCAGTTCCATCCTTCTTTCTCAAGATGGCTTTGGCTATTCGAGGTTTTTTTGTGTTCCCAAGAAATAAGAATCTTTTAATTTCATGGCTGCAGTCATCGTCTGCAGATTTTGGGGCTCAAGAAATGAAAATCTGTTACTGTTTTCTACTTTTTCCCCAACTATTTTTGTGAATGACGGGACCAGATCCCATGATCTTAAGTTTTTTTTTTTTTTTTAAATGTTGACTTTTAAGCACCTTTTTTGCTCTTCTATATCACCTTCAACAAGAGGCACTTTAGTAACTCTTTGCTTTGTGCCATTAGAGTGGTATCATCTGCATATCTCAGGTTGTTGATATTTTTCCTGGTATTTGCAATATTTATGTCTAAATGTAAGAGTTGGACCATAAAGAAGACTGAACACTGAAGAACTGATACTTCCAAGTTGTGGTGCTGAAAAAGACTCTTGAGAGTACCTTGGACAGCAAGGAGATCCAACAGTCCATCCTAAAGGAAATCAATCCTGAATGTTCATTGGAAGGACTGTTGCTGAAGCTGAAACTCCAATACTTTGGCCACCTGATGCAAAGAACTGACTCATCTGAAAAGACTCTGATGCTGGGAGAGATTGAAGGTGGGAGGAGAAGGGGACTACAGAGGATGAAATGGTTGGATGGCATCACAGACTCAATGGACATGAATTTGAGCAAACTCCATGAGATAGCATAGAATAGAATAACTTAGTGTGCTACAGTCCATGAGGTCCCAGAAAGTCAGAGACTGAACAACAATAACAAAGAGCAAAGATAACTAGAGTTCTTTGGACAAGGTACCAGTGGCACAGAAGATGAGGTCAGCAGTGACCAGAAAGTGGTAATATAGGGCTTGTAGTGAATCATGCATATTTTAACTCTTAATTTAATTAATAAGAAAGATACTGTAGGATTTTAAGTGAATAACACACATGCATTATATTTTTCTTAATTTTTATTATGGAAACATTCCAATGGATTCAAAAGTAGAGAGTAATTAGATCTTTAAATGATTGTTCTAGTTAATGTCTGAAAAATAAATATATAGTAGAGAAATAGTCAATATTTCAGCATGAGTTAAAATTCATTGATGATGATTCTTATGAAAAGATATTAATAAAGGCAATACTTACAAAGATGTGGCCAGTTTTGAAGAAATGGCCAAGTAATATTGAGGACTCAGAGGTCTTAAATCATGGAGATGATGGAGGAAACTTTTTTACAAAGTCCAGAGTGACTGGGGCTAAGGCAGAGAGGCTCCCCTACTTTAACTTTCCTCATAAAGAGATAGCCACACCACCCAGGAAGTAGAGAAGACATATTCTCATCTTTGCTTCCCCTTTCTGCTTTTAAATCCCATTGGTTGGACCCAAACAAGAGCAAGTCCAAAAGGAGCAAGGAGATATATTTTCAGAAGGTTCAGTATTTTAAAGAACTGAAAAGGACATAATAATGCAAAACAAATTAAGGGAAAGCAAATGAGAAATATCAACACTAAGATGGAAACCTGGAAGCAGATTTACTAGTTAGGAGGTATTAAAATACTCCAGGTGATGATGGTTAGAGAATGTCCCTGGATGGTAGTAGTGACTATATTCAGGATCTATTTTTAAACTCAAATTAAAAGTATTGCCTTGTGGATTTGAAAGGTAGAATGAGAGAATGCAATAGTATGTCCGGGTTATATGTTTATATAACTTCAGATATAAGGATTAAGGTGAATGGATGGATAAATGGGTAGATGAGTGAAATATAAATAAAGATGAGAGAAAAGAGATGGGGGAGAGGTAGAGAAGATGTGTTTTATAAAGAATAACATTTCAGTACACAAGATGTTATACATGATTTTCTTTCACTCCTCTGGTCTATGAGTTTTTTTAGTGAAACTTCTTTCATTCTTTTTCATGCTTGAATATGAGGTATCTATCCTCATTGATTCAGTTAAGGAATACCTACCATTGTAAATATTTCTTTACCACATAGCTACTGAATCATTGCATTTTCCTGTTTCCTAGAGTATTTTGTTTCTATATCTGTTAGTAACCTTTACTAAAGAGTTTTAAAGAGTTTAGTTATATTCTTACTGCTGCATTTATTTTTCTTTGTAAATTATGATATCTTTCAGTTCAGAAAATAATTCTATTTATGATTATGTTCCTAAGACAGAGTCTCTAAAACAGAATGAACATGATGACTGTTCATTGCATCAGTTAATTAAATGGCCTCTCCTGGATGATAGAAGCAATCATTTTAACTCACATTTCTAAAAAAAGAGAGAAGTCATTTAATTTTTATAGCTGATGTCGTCTTGTTTCTATTCCTCCTGATGGCAGAATAATTTATACCTAGTATTTAGAAAAGCTAAAAAATTATATGGTTCATAACTACAACTTTCAGGTGACTATTCAGTAAATTGGAAGTTTAAAGTTCTTGTTGGGGGCAGTCTGTTCCTTCTCATGGGGTCTCACACCAATCTTCTTCCTTCCATTGATGGTGCCTGTTGAAGGAGGTGATTACATTTCTTTACAATGATAGAGATGCTTCCTTTCACCCACTGTAGTCTGGGTCCTGATGGATTCTAAACTTTCAAATATATGATAGAGTGTTATTAACTATAGTCATCATGCTTTACATTACATCCTTCTACTAATTGTAAAAGAGTTTTAGTTATATCCTTACAGCTGCTGCTACTAAGTCACTTCAGTCGTGTCTGACTCTGTGCAACCCTATAAATGGCAGCCCACCAGGCTCCTGCGTCCCTGGGATTCTCCAGGCAAGAACACTGGAGTGGATTGCCATTTCCTTCTCCAATGCATGAAAGTAAAGAGTGAAAATGAAGTAGGTCAGCCATGTCTGACTCTTAGCGACCCCATGGCCTGCAGCCTACCAGGCTCCTCCGTTCATAGGTTTTCCAGGCAAGAGTACTGGAGTGAGGTGCCATTGTCTTCTGCATTTTTACTGCTGCTGGTGGTGCTGCTAAGTCGTTTCAGTCCTGTCTGACTCTGTGCGACCCCATAGACAGCAGCCCACCAGGTTCCCCCATCCTTGGGATTCTCCAGGCAAGAACACTGGAGTGGGTTGCCATTTCCTTCTCCAATGCTTGAAAGTGAAAAGTGAAAGTGAAGATGTTCAGTTGTGTCCAACTCTTAGCGACCCCATGGACAGCAGCCTACCAGGCTCCTCCGTCCATGGGATTTTCAAGGCAAGATTAATGGATTGCCATTGCCTTCTCCTCTTACTGCTACAAGGACTTATTTATTTCATAACTGGAAGCTTGTAGCTTTTGATCACCTTCATCCATGTCTCCACTTTCCCCTGTGCCTTGGAAACCACCATAAGTAATTTGGACCTATGCATTCATTTCTTGCTTGTTTGTATGTTATTTAGACTCACATATAATTGGGATCATATAATATATCTCTTTATTCTCCATCTGACTTATTTCTCTTAACCTAATACTCTCAAGTTCCATCCATTTGTCATAAGTAGCAGAGTTTTCTTCTTTTTTAAGGGTGTATGTATATAAACATATCATTTGTTGTTGTTCAGTCACCCAGTCGTATCTGATTCTTCACAGCCCCATGGACTGCCACACACAAGGCCTCCCTGTCCCTCACTATCTCCTGGAGTTTGTCCAAGTTCATGTCTATTGCATTGGTGATGCCATCCATCCATCTCATCCTCTGATGCCCTCTTCACCTTCTGCCTTCAATCCTTCCCAGCATCAGGGTCTTTTCCAATGAGCCAACTATTCCCATCAGGTGACCAAAATATTGAAGTTTCAGACTGAGCATCAGTCCTTCCAATGAGTAATCAGGGTTGATTTCCTTTAAGATTGACTAGTTTGATCTCTTTGTCCAAGGGACTCTCAAGAGTCTTCTCTGGCACCACAGTTCAAAGGTATCAATTCTTTGGTGCTCAGCTTTCTTTATGGTCCAACTCTCACATCCATATGTGACAACTGGAAAGACCATAGCCTTGACTATATGGACCTTTAGTCAGTAAAGTGATATATTTGGTTTTCAACACATTGTCTAGGGTTCCTGCCAGAAGCAACCATCTTCTGATTTCATGGTGGCAGTTATCATCTGCAGTGATTTTAGAGCCCAATTAAAGGAAATCAGTAACTACTTTCACTTTTTTCCCTTCTATTTGGTATGAAATGATGGAGCCAAATGTCATGATTTAAGTTTTTTTTTTTTAATATTAGTTTTAAACCAGCTTTTTCACTCTCCTCCTTCACCTTCATCAAGAGATTCTTTAGTTACTCTTCGTTCTCTGCTGTAAGATTGGTATTATCCACATATCTAAGGTTGTTGATATTTCTCCCACCAATTTTGATTCCAGATTTTAACTCATCCCGCCTGGTATTCCTCATGATGTGCTTAGTGTAAGAGTTAAAAAAACAGGGTGACAACAAATAGCCTTGTATTCCTTTCTCAATCATGCACCAATCAGTTCTCCCATACAGAGTTGTAACTGTTTCTTCTTGACCCACATACAAGTTTCTCAGGAGAAAGGTTAGATGGTCTGGTATTCCCATCTCTTTAAGAGTTTCCACAGTTTGTTATGATTCACAGAGTCAAAGGATTTAGCATATAAATGAAACAGTGGTAATGCTTTTATGGAATTAACTTGCTTTCTCTATGATCCAGTGAATGTTGTCAATTTGATCTCTTGTTCCTTTGCCTTTTCTAAACCCAGCTTGAGCATCTGAGATTTCTTGGTTCATGTCATGTTGCAGCCTAGCATGCAAGATTTTGAGCATGAGCTTACTAGCATGGGAAATGAGTGCAATTGTCCACTGGTCTGAGCATTCTTTAGTACTCCCCTTCTTGAGCACTGGGATTAGGATTGACATTTTCCAGTCCTGTGCCCACTGCTGGGTTTTCCAGATTTGCTGACATATTGAGTGTAGCATTTTGGTAGTAACATCTCTCAGGATTTTAAATAGCTTTACTGGAATTCCATCACATTCACTAGCTCTATTGACAGCAGTGCTTCATGCTGTCACACTTGACTTCACACTCTAGAATGTCTGGGTCTGGATGGCTGACCACACCATTGTGGTTATCAGGTTCATTTGGATCTTTTTTGTATAGTTCTTCTATGTATACTTTCCATCTCTTCTTGATCTCTTCTGCTTCTATTAGGTCTACCATTTCTGTCCTTTATTGTGCCCATCTTTGGGTGAAGTGTTCCTTTGATATTTTCAATTTTCCTGAAGAGATCTCTAGTCTTTCCCTTTCTGTTATTTTCCTCTATTTCTTTGCACTGTTTATTGAAGAAGGCCTTCTTGTCTCTTCTTGCTATTGTTCAGCAGTGTTTGATGTGGCTATGGGTTCATAGTCTCTGAAGCAAAGAATTCACTCCAGGACCAAAGGAACACAGTTGCTCATGTCTTTGCAGCAGAGTAACAGTTTTATTTAGAGTTAGGAAGTAACAGAGATGTCTCTGGCATAGACACAAGAAGAGGGTAGGAAGAGTCCTATCTTCAACCTTTAAGACATCTTATTATATACTTTTTGACCTGTTACTAAAAATACCTGTTGTATAGGATTGCACAGTTAACATTAGTCAGTTTGTTTCCCTTAGATCTTGTGGGGAAGTTTGGTCTTCCTGATAATATCAAGGAGCCTGTTCCGATGGTGCCTTTATTATCAATTAACCAGTTTCCCAGACTCGCTTCTGTTGTGGGTAATTGGCGATAAATTCCAAACAGCCATAAATTCCAAAACATGAGTGACTATGTGACTGGGCTCATGGAAACTCCCTATCAACCTGCCTAAGGAATGTTATCAATATTCTCTGGAACTCTGCATTTAGTTGAGTTTGAGTAAGCTCTGGGAGTTCATAATGGACAGGGAAGCCTGATGTACTACAGTCCATGGAGTCGCAAAGAGTCGGACATGACTGAGCGACTGAACTGAACTGAACTAAATCTTTCCCTTTCTCCCTTGCTTTTTGCTTCTCCATCTATTTGTAAAGCCTCTTCAGATAACCACTTTGCCTTCTTCCTTTTCTTTTCCTTTGAGATGGACTTGTTCACTGCCTCCTATACAATGTTATGGACTTCTGTCCATAGTTCTTCAGATCCATTGTTTACTAGATCTAATTCCTTGAATCTATTCCTCACATCTACTGAATATTCATAGGGGATTTAAGTCATAACTGGTTGGCCTAATGGTTTTCCACACTTTTGTTAATTTGGGCCTATATTATTTTACTATGAAAAGATGATAATCTGAGCCACAGTCAGCACCAGGTCTTGTTTTTGTTGACTGTATACAGCTTCTCCATCTTTGCCTGGTGGTTTAGTCGCTAAGTCATGTCTGACTCTTGTGATCCTGCAGACTTGTCAGGCTCTTCTGTCCATGGGATTCATCAGGCAAGAATACTGGAGTAGGTTGCCATTTCCTTCTCCAGGGGATCTTCCCAACCCAGGAATCGAACCCAGGTCTCCTGCATTGCAGGCAGATGATTTACCAACTGAGCTATGAGGGAAGACCCTCCATCTTTGCCTACAAATACTGTAATCAATTTGATTTCTGTATTGACCATTTGGTGATGTCCATGTGTAACATTGCCTCTTGTGTTATGAAAAGGGTGTTTGCTATGACCGGTACAGTCTCTTGGCAGAATTCAGAGGATGAGCAAAAGGTGATATATGTATGTTGGTTTTCTTAGGTGGCTCAGGGGTAAAGAGACACAGACATGGGTTCGATCCCTGGGTCAGAAAGATCCCCTGGAGGAGGAAATGACTACCTTCGCCAATATTCTTGCTTGGGAAATCCCATAGACAGAGGAGGCGGGCTATAGTCCATGGAATTTCAAAAGAGTCAGACATGATTTAGTGACTTAAGGACAACAGTAAATATATATATATATATATATATATATATATATATATAGAGAGAGAGAGAGAGAGAGAGAGAGAATATATGTATATAGATATATATATCTCACCTTTTTCTCATCCACTCATCTATCAATTAATGCTTGTGTTTCTCCCATCTCTTGGCTATTGTAGATAATGCTGCAATGAAAATGTGGGTGCATATATCTTTTCAAGTTAGTGTTTTCACTTCATTTGGTAAAATGCCCAGAAGTGGAATTGCTAAATCTGGTGAATATCACTTTAAACAATTCTCTTCCAGCATGTATCTACACATTAAAATGATTAATATAATTTTTTCCAATGACATGGCATTGTCATGCAAGTCCTAGAGGATTATCTGTAAAAAACAGAAGAGTTAATAGTCTAATGATTACTGTTTTGAAAAAGTCAACCAACTGAAAATTGGACTGCTAGATAAAAAATTGTCAGCTTAATACACTTGCTTAACTGTAAGCACTGGAAAATAATTGCCATATGCTCCATCATATTGTATAATATATTATAAATTATAGTATAGGTTATTCTGTTATAATACAAATTCTATTATAAATTAAGTTAGGCAGTGATATATTACTTTATATACCAAATGTCTGGCATAGTATTTGACACATTTCAATTATTTTAATGCCTTTACTAGTAAGATTAATAAGCATCTATCTTCCTTATCCCTGAAGTTTGTTCAGTGAGGATGTTTGAACCACTCATTTCATATCTAGACTTTAAAACTCTACAGACAGAGTGTATACACAGTGGAATTAGCTTTACTTGGGCGAATTACTTAAATCCCTTATTGACTTGCAAGATGCATCCACCTTGATGTTTTCACAGGGACTTATTTCACTGATGATGATCAAAAGAGGTATGTTGGGCTTTGATCAGAGCAAATCTAAGAAAGCTGGGAATCTGCAAATATGCTGTGATTAAAATTCTTTCTCCATCTTCTCTTAGTGAAATGAGAAAAGTAAAATACTGACTGCTACCTTATAATTAGTGTGAGAGAAAGTTAGAAAGGTTCTTATTTAAAGAAAATTGAGTTAAGGCTAGCACAAAACAAAAATGTAATACTAGGCTCCTGTTATTATTATTATTATTTTACTTTACAATACCGTATTGGTTTTGCCATACATTGACATGAATCCGCCACGAGTGTACATGAGTTCCCAATCCTGAACCCCCATCCCACCTCTCTCCCCATATCATCTCTCTGGGTCATCCCAGTTGCACCAGCCCCAAGCATCTTGTATCCTGCATCGAACCTAGACTGACGATTTGTTATTATTGAAATTGGGGAATCCAGTTTTCCACACAATAAATGAATGCAGTCTCTTCAGTTGCTTATGGTAATGTGTAGGCCAACCTGCTGCAATAGCCCTATCAAGGAAGGCTATTTGAGAATAACCCTTACACTTAGTGGACTGCACTTGTTGGCTATGGTGAGTTTGTGTTACCTCTTCAGTCAGAGAAATTTCTTATTAGAAAGTTTACAGAATTCCAGGATAACACTGAAGATCACAATTAATTTTATTATTTCAGGAGCATTCTACTTAACACAGAATTGTTTGAAATCAGATTATGATTTTAGTAACTTGTCAAGGTAGAAGGTTGGTTGAGGTATAATGAGTTTGGACTAGGTACTTAAATTACATTAAGAAATACTTTCAGTTGTAAGAAATTAAAACAAGATAGCAATACAATACATTTTGAGTATATATATATATATATATATATATATATATATATATAT
>SJXQ01011247.1:109003-144383 GCA_006408695.1 Aepyceros melampus
ATAAATATACATATATATATATATATATATATATATATATTAGGACAGTATGTGACAGTACCATGAATTCTGTATATGATTACTTGTACCATATACAATAATTGAAATTATGAATCATTCTCAGAAATTCAGAAAAGAACTAATAAGACTGTCAACCAGTAAAATGACTTTTGGAAAGGAAAGAGAATAGTTAAATAGAAGGGTTTTAGGCAATATTACAATAATGTACATTATCTGATGATGCTGTGGATGTGGAGTTGACTGAGAAAATAAGAAACTTTGCTAAATAGAATTACCAGTGGATCTACTATCACAGACAGGAAGAAAAAGTTGAGGAGTATTTATTAATTGATACCATATTTTCCAAATTAGTTGGAATCAGATTAAATAGAAGTGGCTTAAAACATAAGAACAGATACAAAAATACATACCTTGTGCCACCAATGAAAAGTAGAAGACATAAACCAATTCAGATGGGAAAATGATAATAAGAAAAAGCAAGTTCAGATATAAATGTATGATTTGAATTATCAGTGGAACATTCAAGTTATGCTTCTTAATTGAATCAAAATGACATTATCATAAGGTCAAGATCCCAAATTATTTGTGTAATAGAATTCTACTATTAACCATGATTGGAAAGAGGGCTTCCCTGACAGATAAGTTGGAGAAGACTATGCCTGCAATGCAGGAGACCCTGGTTCAATTCCTGGGTGAACAAGATCTGGTTGAGAAAGGATAGGCTACCCACTCTAGCATTCTTGGGCATCCCTCATGCTTCAGCTGGTAAAGAATCCACCTGCAACGAGGGAGACCTGGGTTGGGAAGATTCCCTGGAGAAGGGAATGGCTACCCACTTCAGTATTCTGGCCTGGAAAATTCCATGAACTGTATAATCCATGGGGTCGAAACAGTCAGACACGACTGAGCGACTTCCATTTTTATGACTGAAAATAAGCATGGATCTGGGATAAATCATTTAGAAATATATGTTTGGTTGATTGATAAGCAAAGATATTTCTGAAAGACTGTAAGTATTTATGAAGATGATTAACATGCAAGTAATTTGAGATGTGATAGTGAATATATTTTTGTCTGTATATATTGTGCTGTATATTTTCAAATTTCAGTACTGAAGATATTATTTAAAGTAAATTAATAGATACTCTTAATTATAGTAAATTATCAATCACTTAAATAGTTATTGAACAGTTCATAAGAGCTTGTAACCCTGTTAATCACACTTGAGAAGAAATGCCACACATTTTTATTGATTTTCTATAAGTTTATGAGTCAGTGTGACTATGAAGCCTTTAATCAACTACACAGATGGCAATTGATTAAAGTCTAATATGACCAATTAAAAACAAATTGTGTCAACTGTGGCCTGAGTAATTAGGTAAATCCTTGTGGAAGTAATAGGACTTAACATAGATTCTGAAGATTGAGTAATATTTTAATGAAAGCATCAGAGGTAAAGATCACTGCTTTATAAAGCCATAATATATTCAGATGAGAGGAAGATATCAGAAGAACTAAATTATGAAATACAGAATAATGTGCCCTAAGTTATTAGAGACAGTGGCTGAATAGCTAGAATGGAATTATAGTTAAAATTTATGGCTTGCTAGACTGAAGCTATTGAATAATGTCTTGCAAACAATAAAAAATTAAAGCAGGTTTTGAATATAACCTGGATATGAGTAAATTAATGAAGGTGTTCTAAGGGGTGGGGAGAAGGATGGGCTTGAGTAGAATAGATTAGTGATAAGAGAAGCTGCAGGTATCCAGGATCTGAATTATAGCACCTGGCACAAAACATGCACTAAATAAATAGGTGTGAACTACTTACTAAATGAATGGTTGCATGAATACAAGGTCTGGAGCCTAAAGAGGATGCAATAAAAATTTTCAGGATGAAAGTGTAGTGCACACAGGACACAAGATTGCTTCTTTGAGCCTTAGAAATGCTGACCTTTCAAAACACCTTAGAAATGCAAATCCATGTTAAATAAATGCAAGTTAATACTAAATTATGAATTCATGAAATCTATTTTCACTTATCACTAATAGAAACTATCATTTGAGTTAATTTTTATGAGCTTTACTTCTTTTGATTCTGTCATTATTCTTGTCTATTTGTACTGTCAGCTTAGCCAATTACTTTTCATCTTAAAGCAATCAAATATTTCTGTGTTCAGAATAAAATTAATGAAACTGCTTCTCATTTTGTAAATGGTTTCTTCCAAATACTGGAGCAGGAATCATTCAAATGTATCATTTGGATATATCAGATATAAGTTTTAACATGTTAGTAATTTTAGCATGTTAGTAATTGTTTTCATTTTGACATGATAGCACTGAAAGAGAACATAAAAAGCTCTATTATGTCTACTTTCCTCACTTAATTAAAAATAAAAATAACATCCTCACATTTTATTCAGAATTATTGGTGTCCCAGTGGAAAGAAATAGAAGATATTTCATTTTCTTAAAATTTCATGATTCTATTCTTTGTTAAAATTCTTTTCATCTAATGTTAATGGGATTTTAGGTGAAACATGTGGGTCTGGCTGCTTATATAGATGAATTTCTTTTAGGCTGCAGGCAGATGTTTCTTTTAGGCTGGCCACATTAATCTAGTTTTCTTGCACAAACAGGCTGTTTCAGTCACAGGCAGATATTGAAGTAATTAATGAAGGACTGCAAAAATCAGTGAAACAATGTTTGAGCCTGGTTGTCCATTTTCCTCTCTCTCTCTTTTTGAAAATCTGTCAAATAGGTTGGAAACATACAGAAAACTTCTCTAGGCATGAAACAACTTATGATTTCCCTTGAGAGGTGGGACAGCCCTATCTAAGAGCTCTCCTATGAATCCTGTTTATTTATTGTGATGTCACAAAGTTCTGTGATAAATTAAGTCTCTCCTTTGACCAGCACTTTCCACTCACTGTTAAAGAGGTTCAAGGTTCAAGGTCACTCTCAGTGTGATTGCAAAATCATTGATTCCTTGTACAATATCTTAGATAAATAAACCACATAAATTTTTTAAAAGTATTTTATTTGCATCCCCTATTTATAAGACATTGAAGTAAAAATAATTTTCCTGTAGTTTATAGGATATGATATTTTATCACTTTTCTTATTTATTTTGTCAAGCATAAAATTGAAAGACCATGTATGAAGCTGTCATTTGTTCTGTAGAGACTGTCACTTTTAATAGGAATTAACTTTGTTTCATAGTTTCAAATTTTGTGAGTTGGTTATCTTATCACAACACCTAATAGCAAAGTGAGTTTCAACTACTGTGAAATAATGAGATATATGAAATTTTTTCACTCTCATGAATGTAAGAAAGTTCATAACTTTGATAGCCCAAAGATATAATGTTAGAAGAGTTAATACATTCTTTGGTCCACAATAAGTGCAAATTTATTTTTCTTTGTTTATTCAATATTGCATTCCATTTTCTAATGAATCTTTAGTCAGATATAAGGTACAGAAAGGTGTATTTGCAATGCTGTCTACAGATTCTGTTGGTTACTGTGCTTTTCAATACATTGTTACTCTTACTTAAAGAATACCTTTTAATACAGTTGTTTTTACTTCCAGCCACTATTATAGAAAAGTGTTGCTATAATTTATATTTCTCTAATTCTTTATTTTATATTTTAAGAAGTTTAGATACAATGCATATTTCTGTAATGTAGATATTTTCTGATTTACTGAAAAATTAAAGTTGTATGCTTTCTATGTAGTAAAAAATAGGTTGTACATCACAAATAATTTGTGTGTTTGATTTTGTATGCTTATGATGAAATGTTGGGTCTTCCCTCATAGCTCAGAAGAACGTGCCTGCAATTCAGGAAACCCAGGTTTAATTTCTGGGTTGGGAAGATCCCCTGGAGAAGGCATTGGCAACCCAGTCCAGTATTCTTGCCTGGACAATCCCATGGACAGAGGAGCCTGGCAGGTTACAGTCCATGGGGTCTCAAGAGTCAACTAGGACTTAACAACTAAGCCACCACCATCATGAAACGTTACAATGTTACAATTTAAGGCAGCACTCATACTTACAACTTACTGCAGAGAATCATGACAAAGATTCTAGCCAAGAGGGTATTTTCTTTGAAACATTAAGTTGTAAGTTATACAGAAATGAGACAATTTTTTGAATATTCTTATTTAGAGGTTGGAAAAACAGTGCAAATCTAGATACTTGAATAATACATTTCATTTTAATGGAGTAATATTTTCAGAATCATAATTTCTAATTTATGGCAAGCATTTGAAATTAATTTAAATAAATAATTTGGGAAAATGCAGTTTGAGTTCATATCTATGTATAAGAATGCAGATTAAAACATATTAAATATTTTTGTGTTGTTAAATATGAGGTTCAATTTCTGAAACATTAACAAATTGTATTTTAATAACAAATGTAATGGTCATTTGAAAGAAATATTGTTTTAATAATCATTTCTTTTTGTTTTTTTCATAATTAAAATAAAATCAGTGATAAAGTGAAACTTTGAGCAGAGAAAAATAAAGCAATAATGTTTTAATATAACAATTGCGATGAGCATCTTTATTCTAATTTAAAGTTTATAGCATACCTGACAACTGGAACTTTCTAACTGAGTTACTATTGATTACTCTAGCTTTAATGAATACATTATCTAGTTTTTAATATTAATCAATTCTGAGTATCATGCATGAGATTTGCCTGGATGTTTCTTAATCCAGTTATCTTCTGCAGCTATAGGGTTACGTTACAACTTACTGGTCATTATTTACTCACAAAGGAAAATGACCAAGATTATAAGGAGATAGATCATATTTGCAAAGTAGCTACCTAGCTGAAGTGGATCTTTGGATGGGACAACCTTTTAGTATTTCACACAATTTTAATTATTAATATACCCTATGCTGTCCTTCATAGTAAGTCAGGATGTTTTTATTTCTGGGATATCTTGTACATAATAACATATTCTAAAACACTATTTTGTACATAGTGAGATTTTCTTTTTTTTCTTGAGGTTTATACCCAATTAATTTATAAGGACATAGCTACTGGTTACCTTAAGTGTAAGAATATTGTAAAGTGTAAAGTATAAAGATATTAATAAAGTTCCAAGGAGTTTTTTGTAAACTAAATTATGATTATCTTTGACTGGAAATAAAATATATATATATATATATATATATAATATCTTAAGAATAAACTCTGATTTATAGATAATTACTATACAAATTCTAGCATATAAACATGAGTGTGTTTCAAAGTAGTAGACAATTATTGAAACATATTGGTGTATTTTTTTAAATAGGACAGAGCAAGGGAAATGTCAGAGTAGTTTAAGTTTCTCAAAAATTTAAAAATGCAAAAAACTAACTTCCATTGCATAGGGAGGAACAAAATTTGTGTTAATCTTGGATCATTTCAGAAAATCTAAAAATAGCTCACGTTTAGGAAACAGCTTAACTACCTATTACTCTTAGTTTGGACCTCAGTTTGGAATGGAATGATCCTAAAAACTTGTCATGGAATATGAAATACAGACTCAAGTGATATAGTACCCATAAGCAAGAAATATTTACAAGTTACAGTTTGAAACAGTTTGAAAACAGTACAGTGATTAAGAAGAATTTGACTTCTTTCAAAATAAAGAATGTTGTCAACTGGTTGAGTACACCAAATTAAGAAATTTTACAGAATTATTTGTTAATAAAATGGAAAATATAATTTAAATACAGAATATCTTGGTCATTTTTTAGAAATAAAGTACAAATTTTATTTTGTATATCTTTCAGGTAATTTTTTTTTCTTTCCCCTTTAGACTTGCTATGAGCTGATATTTATTTAAAGAAACAAGAAAAACAGAGATATTTTCTTCAAAAGGCCAGAGTTAAATAAACCATGTGTTTCCTGAGAAAGGCTTTCTCACTTTTAGATCATTTAGATCATATTAATTCATCAGATTAGACAGTTTACATTTGGAGATGGAACTGAGAACAAAACAGGGAGATGTTGGTGGATATGATTAGTGCCAGAGCAAACTTGCCAGCCTCATGATGGGATGAAGGATGTTCAGGGAAGTGTCAAGCCTTCTTATTCAGGAACCCTAGGACATGTGGCCTGGATAGTTGGAGAGAGAATGAAGCAGAGGTCCATTAAACCAAAACCAACTTTACTCTCTTTCTAACAGCTGATCTTTTTGCCAGGCCCTCTGTGTAAAGTTTTAAATCTGTTGGCTTCATCTCTACTTCCAAACCATTGTGATATGTGCAGATAGGTGAGGCCTTTGGACATTGAAGAGATCTGGAGAAGTCAGTCCATAAATGAAAATTTGAAACTTAAGACAAGCCTTACTCAAAACCAAACGGGAAACCACACATGCAGTGAGATCTAGGAAGTCTGAAGTCTAAGTTCTAGCTATAAGGAGTTCCTTTTTTTTTTTTTAATGGACATTAAAGTTTCTTGTGTTTTTTGTTTTATATTGGAGTATAACCAACTAACAAAGTGTTTGTTTCAGGTGCACAGCAAAGCAATTCAGTTATAAATATATAGGTATTTTTTTCAAGTTCTAGGACATACTTCGAAATAAATAGTATATAATATGCTTTTATGGATATATCTATCAACATTAAGAAATTCATTTCCCATTTGAAATTATTACTTGAAAGCATTTAAACCTAGGCACTCAGAGTTGACTGTCCTCGAAACTCCATTTTTACAGAATTCCTTTCATTTTCTTTTGTAATTTTAAATTTATAAAAATTTTGAAATTAATCTTATATACTTTGCATGTGTATTTAGAAATAAATACATATTTAGTTATTCAAGTAGATGATAGAGTCAGTGCTTTTACCTTCAACTTTATCATCAATGTATATATCATCTTATTGAATTCTAAAAAGTATAACAATTCCCTTAAGCAAACAAGGGACTTTGAGTTTGTTCTTGGCTTTTCATGGGTTGACTCCTTAACAGAAAAGAAGAATCTTTTATCTTCCTGTTGGGTTCTGTTATTATCCCAGAGAAAGAATTCCCCTTCTATTTCCCCAAATCTATTTCATTAATGTTTCTATTTATTAATATTTTACAAGTAAAATAGTAGTCCCTTAATAAATGGGTAGGAAGGCAACAAAATTTTAGTATATAACACAAAAAGTACAAGCAAGACTCTAATTAAACATCTTCCTTTGTATATTCCAAAGCACCTAGTAATTCTAATACTTTTTTTTTTAACTTCATAGCATCTTCTTTTTTAATTGGAGAATAATCAAGTAACTGACATGTTTTTGTGTTCTCTCTTATACTTCCAACAGTAATTTATATATTGTAATAGTTAAATAAATTTATTTGATTGTGGTTCAAATCAATTTATAAATTATATGTTGTCATCATTTATTAACTTATTCACTCAGTAAACATTTATGTACCAATGTGGTACAATGTCTTACCAATGAGAAGAAAAGGTCAGTGAGTCAATGTTAATGTTCTACTTGTAAATTTTCTAAATCCATGCAACATATTTAACTCTTTTGAAATAAAATAGGTTTCATGAACAAAAAAAAGAGAATATGATACTGAAAGAGTCAAGGAAAAGAAAATGCAACGAAAGGCAGAGAAAGAGGGAAATAAAAGATATTTTGGATATATTCAAAGAAATGTACAGAAAAAGAATTTATGGAGATGATAACTTTTTATAGTTAAAAAAAAGAGGAATAACATAGCATAAGTTCTGGTCTCCCTCAGGTGCTGGATTCTTGGTAATGTTTATTTATTTATTTTAGTTTCACTATTGCAAACTATTACTTTGCCTGAAGTACAGTTTTTCAATGGTTTGCATAATGAAAAAGGTGTTATGAGCATAATTTTCTATTTTTATTGAATTGTTTTAATTTGAAATGGAATTAAACTATGCTTTAATATCTTAAATTATTATATCTTTTAAAACTATAGAAGCTTTAAAGTATGCTTGGAATACATTAAAGTATGTGAATATTTATGATAGGTTTGTTAGGGCTTAATTTGTTGAAGATTTTTTTTAATCTATTTTACAGCCAAAAAGGTAACTATATTTGATTTATGAACAGATTTTCTAAAAAGGAAATGAAACTGAAAAGTGATATTTAGAAGTTTCTTTATACTCTGAATGGCAAAATAATAATAAATAATATGGAATCAAAAATATCTTTTCTGTTTTTCTTAACCATGCATTTAACTCATATTTATTGTTCAGTGTAATCAATTCTTATTATATTTTTTATCCCTGTCAGTATAAGGGCAATATCAAAGCTACTAAGCTTCTAATTTTCTAATTAGATATGCTCATACTATAAAAAGCATTATTAACATGAATGTGTATTATTCACAGATATTGGCAGACCTAGAAAACCATGCATTATTTAAGAATGATCTGGAATGTCAAAAGCTGATTCTAGAAGCAATGAAGTACCATCTGTTGCCAGAAAGAAGAACTTTAATGCAAAGTCCAAGAACTAAACCTAGAAAATCTACAGTTGGAACTCTGTATGCTGTGGGAGGAATGGATAACAACAAAGGTATTTAGTTCCAGATCTTTAATAATATTCACCCGGTATCATACCATAACATGAATTTACTATTGTAATTTGTGTAATACCAACAAACTTCACAGAAACTTAGGTTTATTCATTAAAATTTTAGATTTAAGGAAAAATTATGATGCCTCATTTTTTTCTTTTTTTTTCAATCTGTAGTTACTGCTTCTGTTTCTTTTCATTTTTAAATCTTTTATCTCCTTGTATTATGTACAAGATCTAATATGAAATTTAAAAAAAAGATTGAAAGCACTCACTTACAAAACACAGACCAAATGATTTGTTGGATATCTTGAAAAATGTATTTCTATTCTAAGTAAGTATATTTATATTATATTATAGTCTAAGTAAAGTAAAATGTATTTCTATTTCTAAATACAATGTGTCAGCCCTATGCTTGCTGAGAGTAACATTTATGAAAAATAGTCTCTGCTTTTGAAGAATTTAGAATCTGTTACAGAAGCCAGAGGGCTTCCCAGGTAGCACGGTGGTAAAGAACCTGCCTGCCAACATAGAAGACATAAGAGGATTGGTTTCCATTCCTGGGTTAGGAAGATACCCTGAAGGAGAGCATGGTAACTCACTCCAATATTCTGCCTGAAGAATCCCGGGCCAGAGGAGCTTGGTGGGCTACCATTCATAGCAATGCAAAAAGTCAGGCATGACTGAAGTGACAGCACAGACACACAGAAGCTGGAAAAATAGCTAATTATCAATGAGGGTACTGACTTGGCAGGTATCATTTTCAAGTTTAATTTTCTTTTTTTTTCCACATGAAAAATTTTTCCATTTCTTAAAATGGGTACACTTTATAGTAAGTCTCAGATTTGATAAATGGGCAGTGATTTTAAACACATATATAAACATTTAAGTTCAAATTTATTATATTTGCTTTAAAAGAACACTGCATTCTACAGAAAGAATGCCCATAGAATATCAATCCCACCTCATTAGAACTGATTGAAATGTATTCTTTTTAATGGCTGTGTAATATTCCATTGTGTATATGTACCACAGCTTTCTTATCCATTCATCTGCTGAAGGACATCTAGATTGCTTTCATGTCCTGGCTATTATAAATAGTGTTGTGATGAACATTGGGGTACACGTGTCTCTTTCCATTCTGGTTTCCTTGGTGTGTATGCCCAGCAGTGGGACTGCTGGGTCATAAGGCAGTTCTATTTGCAATTTTTTAAGGAATCTCCACACTGTTCTCCATAGTGGCTGTACTAATTTGCATTCCCACCAGCAGTGTAAGAGTGTTCCCTTTTCTCCACACCCTCTCCAGCATTTATTGCTTGTTGACTTTTGGATCGCAGCCATTCTGACTAGTGTGAAATGGTATGGTGTGTATGCCCAGCAGTGGGATCGCTGGATCATAAGGCATTTCTATTTGCAATTTTTTAAGGAATCTCCACACTGTTCTCCATAGTGGCTGTACTAATTTGCATTCCCACCAACAGTGTAAGAGTGTTCCCTTTTCTCCACACCCTCTCCAGCATTTATTGCTTGTTGACTTTTGGATCGCAGCCATTCTGACTGGTGTGAAATGGTACCTCATTGTGGTTTTGATTTGCATTTCTCTGATAATGAGTGATGTTGAGCATCTTTTCATGTAATAATATTTTAAAAACACCAAAATTTCTGTATAAAAACAGGCTAAAGAAATGATCAGACAATTCACAGAAAAATAAATGCAAATAGATATTCAACATATGAAAAGCATTTCTCACAATAAGAGAAATGCAAATTAAAACTAAACTAAAATAACATTTCTCACTTACCAGATTGGAAAAATTCAGATTTGTCAATCTTTTAGGATGATGAAATCTGTATGCAGGTCATACATACCTGAGAAATCTGTATGCAGGTCAAGAAGCAAGAGTTAGAACTGGACATGGAACAACAAACTGATTCCAAATCGAGAGTACATTAAGGCTGTATATTGTCACCCTGCTTATTTAATTTATATGTAGAGTACATCCTGAGAAATGCTGGGCTGGATGAAGCACAAGCTGGAATCAAGATTGCCAAGAGAAATAGCAATAATCTCAGATATGCAGATGACACCACCTTTATGGTAGAAAGTGAAGAAGAACTAAAAAGTCTCTTGATGAAAGTGAAAGAGGAGAGTGAAACATTGGCTTAAAACTCAACATTCAGAAAACTAAGATCATGGCATGTGGTCCCATCACTTTATGCAAATAGATGGGGAAACAATGGAAACAGTGACAGACTATATTTTTGGGAGCTCCAAAATCAGTGAAGATGGTAACTGGAGCCACAAAATTAAAAGATGCTTGCTCCCTGGAGGAAAAGCTATGACCGATCTAGACCGCTTATTAAAAAGCAGAGACATTACTTTGCCAACAAAGTATGGTTTGTACTTCAAAGCTATGGTTTTTCCAGTAGTCATGTATGGATGTGAAAGTTGGACTATAAAGAAAGCTGAGCACAGAAGAATTGATGCTTTTGAACTGTGGTGTTGGAGAAAACTTTTGAGAGTCCCTTGGACTGCAAGGAGATCCAACCAGTCCATCATAAAGGAGATCAGTTGGAAGGACTGATGTTGAAGCTGGAACTCCAATACTCTGGCCACCTGATGTGAAGAGTTGACTCATTGGAAAAGACCCTGATGCTGGGAAAGATTGAGGGCAGGAGGAGAAGGGGACAACAGAGGATGAGATGGCTGGATGGCATCACTGACTCAATGGACATGAGTTTGGGTAAACTCCGGGAGTCGGTGATGGACAGGGAGGACTAGCGTGCTGTGATTCATGGGGTCGCAAAGAGTCGGACACAACTGAGAGACTGAACTGAAATGAACTAGGATGATGAGCCCAGGGGAAACAAGCGTTGTCAAATATTACTGGGAGAAGACAAAATTGAAAACTGTATAGAAGATTTAGCAATAACTAGCAAAATTACATATATATTTATTTTTTGATCAATTAAACATATAATAATATATCTGAAAGAAACACTGGTAAAATTATAGATAGATATGCAGAGCAACACATTACCGGGTCATCTGTAAAAGCAAGAGATGGAGAAAACCAAATAACTATTACTTGCTGTATTTGCAGGTGCAAAACAGAAGAGAAAATATACAATATTTATATACGGCAATGGAGTGGTTTCCAGAACATGTTTTCCAGTGTAAAAAGTGAGTCGGATAAAAGTGTTTAGTAGAATACTAATTCTCTAAGAAGGAAGGAGAGGAGCATATGTATGTGTCTGTGTGTGCTTATGTTAATTTTTTTTTAATCCAACAAATGAGGTGGAAAGAGAAAAAAAATGTTACTTTGGGGGGAAGGTGATAATACTTTGTTTTGTAGACTTGACTTTGGAAGAGAGTAACTATTTTACTGATTAAAAAACAAAATTAAATTTTAAAAGCTATCCCTAAAAAAAATAAAACAAATTAACTTACATGTGTATCCAATTGGTGGCATAATTCCAGAGAACTATTCTATGTGACTTAAAGACAATAATTTAAAGAACTACAAAAAAAAACTACATAAATAAATAATTACCTGTAATAATTTTATTAGTGGTAGTGCTGGTTTTGTTATTCTGAGATTGCTGTGTTGTGGGATAAAGAGCATGCTTAATATTGTAATGTTCTAATATACATTAGGTATAATTGAAAACTGGGATTCTCCATAGAGGGAAATAAGACATAGAAGTAAGATTTAANATCAAGGCTTTGGCTCTTAGAAAAGGTTTGTAACTTAAAACACTTCAAGGCCCTTTTGCCCCTCACAGCTGGGGGTTGCAAGCAATTCACAAGCTTGTAAAAGTTCAGGGGAACCTGTCTAGGCAGGCTAGAGCATTATCAAAGGGGGGTTGGGCTGCAACATTCCTTTCAAATGCAGGAAGCTAAAGCTCTGAATTAACTCTTTTCAAGAAACTGGCAGAGAACAGTGCAGAAACAGACAAATACAACACAAATTTTTATTATTGGGGCACATGCTCAGGAAAAACCAGGGAGAAATCCGATGACTCAGACTGCCCTGCCATCTGAGTTTGCCACGTGACCCTGTCACGGGTGGGATTCCTCACGCTGGCCCCGAACACCCCGGTCTAGGTTCGATGCAGGATGCAGGATGCTTGGGACTGATGCACTGGGATAATCCAGAGAGATGGTGTGTGTGGGGGGGGGTCAGGATTGGGAGTTCATGTACACTCGTGGCTGATTCATGTCAATGTATAGCAAAACGAATACAGTATTGTAAAGCAAAACAAACTAAAAAATAAAAATTAATTTAAAAAAAAGATCAGTTCCGTTTGTACCTCTGCACATATCATTTAAAAATAAAGACAAAAAGAACAGTGATTGAATCAGGCAAGCCTTTGGCTAGGAATAAACAGTAAGCAATTAACATCAATATAAAAATTAACATTAATATAAAAATCATTATCCTATTAATTAGCCAAAATACATGGTTAATTTAAATTTAAAAATTTAATGACTTTAAATACAATTGTCATAGCATAAAGCAGTATGAGTACAGGGAGTACACTGAGTTAAGCTGTTTCCCATCATTCCCAAACCATCCTCCCAATCCTGGTTCACAAAACCAGTCCCTGGTGCCAAAAAGGTTGGAGATCACTGGTCCAAAGGATTAAAAGAATGTGATAAAACAAAGGGTTTTAAAAAACATTCCTGATCAAGTCAGAGATAAAACAGGGGAAAAAAAAAATGATGGAACCTTTAGGATTCTTACCATACCCACAACCCTCTAGGAATTGGATGTTAAATATATCCCAGACTTAGGAAAAAATCCAACATTTAATACCAAACCTCAGAGGACCTAGTTTTCCTGTTGTAGCAGAAACTTAGAGAAGCCAATGTTTCAAGAGATTTAAACAACTAGGACATTTTCAAGGTAACCATTGTATTTGCATCATGCTTTTACTATTTAAAAAGTATTTTCTACACCTTATTAACTTGTGTTATCTCTAAATGACCATTAGGATTTTATCTTAAAATTGTTATTTATTTTCTTTAAAGATAATGAAGAAAAGGAAATTAAAATGTAATAAGAGGCAGAGAAATCAAAAGAGAAAAAAATGTAGCAAAAATTAGAATTTATTTTGCATGACTAATTTGAAAAATAAAGCAATATAATGATAATGACACAATATGTTAGAAGACAATGATATAGAATACTTAGCATATTTTTTGGAATTTTTTTACATATTTATATTGTGCCTTATAAACCTATATAAACATTTTGTTGAGTTCCTTTTCAGTTTCAAAATTACTGGGATTCAGGTGATATTCCATAGTATTGATAAGCTATGTGTACAACCCCTCTAGATTTTCTGTACAGAGCATTTTTCTCTCCTTTCCCTTCCTTTCTTCTTATATTCACATGGAAGTACATGGATCATTCAGTGATGCATTTTCCTGCACATCTATTTTGTTCCAGGCTCTGTGTTAAGAACTTGTGTACCATGTTGAACATTATGAATTACTACTTCTACCTCATGGGCTTCTCATGTGGTGTTACTGGTAAAGATCCCACATGCCAATGCAGGAGACACAAGAGAGGCAGGTTCCATCCTTCTATTGGGAAGGTCCCTTGGAGGAGGAAATGGCAACCTGGTCCAGTATTCTTGCCTGGAGAATCCCATGGATAGAGGAACCTTGTAGGTTTATAGTCCATGGGGTCTCACAGAGTCAGACACAACTGAAGCAACTAAGCACACACACACATGCACCCTTACCTCACAGACTGCCAAGTTAATCTGGGAAAGTAAACAGTAAAAAAAATATTTGTGAATAAAATGAGCTTGAGAAGAATGAGTTTGTGAGTACAATATCTATAATGCTTGGGTGCTAACCTAGTCTAGTCTAGGAAAGTGGAGAAGTACAGAGAAAGTGTTCATTGTTGTTGTTGTTAGCTGAAATCTAAAGGATAATTAGACATTAGCTTAGCACATTATTAGAATGGTAGAGTAGGTGTGGTAGCAAATTCCAGACTAGAGATACATCAGATGTGAAGACTTACAGTTAAAGAAGCATGACATCTTTGAAACCAGAGAGAAATCCTTTCTGGCTGAAATATAGCCAGTGGAGAAGTAAAGCCAGCATGGTAGTGGAGGAAAGACACAGTGCACTTCAGGGAAAGGCTTAGCAAGACAGATTCTGATTTGAGATCTAGACATCATCGAAAGCAAGTGATGTTCCAAGTAGAGTAGTCTTTGCAATCAGATGACTATTTAAATCCAGGAGTATCACTTAAAATCTCAGTCTAATTTACCCTTTCTCAATGCTATATTGTGGTTCTGTAGCAACTACAGTGATTAAATGTAAAGAGGCTAAATACAAGGCATTCCAACATGTTTGATTAGTGCCAAAAAGGACATCAGAGAACTCTGTAGCAAACTGCACTGACTTTCCTCATCACATTATAGACTAAGGTCAAACCATCTAGGAACTTTGGTGGCATAGACTATAGGTTCTATGACTTAATAGTGATGTGACACACAAGTGAACATAGGACAACAAGATATCCATATAATGTCATTTATATGAATAGTATTATGTATTGGGCTTCCCTTGTGGCTCAGCTGATAAAGAATCCACCTGCAATGCAGGAAACCTGGGTTCCATCGCTGGGTTGGGAAGATCCCCTGGAGAAGGGAAAGGCTACCCACTCCAGTATTCTGGCCTGGAGAACTCTAGGAGCAAGCTACAGAGCAAGCTCCAGAAGTTGGTGATGGACACAGGGTCTCAGTCCATGGAGTCACAAAGGTTGGACAGGACTGACTGACTTTCACTTTCACTTCCAAATGCCTTTTGCACAAATACAAACAGCATTCAAAAATTGGGAATCACATGATTCATTTGAGAGAAAAGAATCAAGACATAAAGTTAGCAGTATGTCTTAGAAAGTATGATTGATTCACTGTCATAACTGGAATATACTGAAAAATATATCTTTAAAAATATAATTTAGAGCATGTGAAAGTGAAAATGTTAGTCACTCATTTGTGTTCCACTCTTTGCGACCCCATGGACTATAGCCTGCTAGGCTCCTCTGTCTGGAATTCTCTAGACAAGAATACTGGAGTGGGTAGCCATTCAATTCTCCAGGGAATCTTCTTGACCCAGGGATGGATCCAGTAAAGAATTGTAGTCAGATTATTTACTGTTTGAACTGTGGTATTGGAGAAGACTCTTGAGAGTCCCTTGGACTGCAAGGAGATCCAACCAGTCCATTCTGAGGGAGATCAACCCTGGGATTTCTTTGGAAGGAATGATGCTAAAACTGAAGCTCCAGTACTTTGGCCACCTTATGCGAAGAGTTGACTTATTGGAAAAGACCCTGATGCTGGGAGGGATTGGGGGCAGGAGCAGAAAGGGACGCCCGAGGATGAGATGGCTGGATGGTATCATGGACTCAATGGACGTGAGTCTGAGTGAACTCCAGGAGTTGGTGATGGACAGGGAGGCCTGGCGTACTGCGATTCATGGGGTCGCAAAGAGTCGGACACGACTGCACGACTGAACTGAACTGAACTGAGCCACCAGGAAGCCTAATTTAGAGCATGTTTCAGTTCAATCATTCAGCCATGTTCGACTCTTTGAGACTCCATGGATTTCAGCATGCCAGGCTTCCCTGTCCATCACCAACTTCCTGAGCTTGTTCAAACTCATGTCCACTGAGTTAGTGATGCCATCCAATAATAATAATGAGACTGAATTTTTCTTTTTTTATTTTGAATTCTTCTTGTATTTATTCATCAAATGTAATAATGAAGACTGACATTAGTTCCTATTTTTTCAATTATTACATATTTTTAATTTCTTGAACTAATTGCCTACAGTATATGGTATAAAATTCAATAGAAATAACTTATGAGGTGCTTTACTCATTTTTTGCATTTTATAAGGAATAACAAATATCTTACAAGTTTGCTGTAAACATCTAGTAGGTAGCATAACATACCTAACAATTTCTGAGCAAATGATGAATGGCATATATGAGAACACACCAGGCTATGGAAAGCCTTATATTCTTTCAGAGATAATTTATTTTCTTTTTGACAGACACTTAGGTAATATGAAAACACCATCTTCCAAACAAGCATTGAGTGATTTGAGACTAAGATGTAGTATCTGTGAGTGCTGCCCTACTCCTGATTTGCCTTCATTATTTATACAAAGGTCATTAGTCTTTGGCCAGTCCTGTGTGCCATTTTATTTTCACCTCAGAAGAACCAGTTCTATCTAATTTTTAGCATCGTAGCTTCCATTTTCTGCCTGAATTTCTGTCTTTCCTTGTGTATCTTACAAATTAGCAAATGCCCAGAAGACAAGCAGTGATGGCTTGTCATTCTTTTCTCTGAGTCTAAAATCCTGACTACTTTGGTTACCCTGGACTACAGTTAGTGTCTTCCCAGCCTCATGAGGGCTCCGCTCATAGCTCAGTGGTAAAGAATTCAACTGCCAATTCAGGATATGGGAGTTCAATCCCTCGGTAGGGAAGAGCTTCTGGAGAAGGAAATGGCAACCCACTCCAGTATTCTTGCCTGGGAAATGCCACTGACAGAGGAAGGAGCCTGGTAGGTTATAGTCCATGCAGTCACAAAAAGTCATACACAACTTAGCAACTAAACAACTAGAACAACAGCCTTCAAAGCTGTCAAGAAGCCTCGTCCAGCAAGTATTTCAACGGCTCTCGATTCAATAGCACTGCCTGTGAATCAGTCCTTCAGAGGTGGCTCAGTGATAAATAATCTGTCTATAAAGAAGGAGACCATGTTTTTATGCCCTGGAGGAGGGCATGGAAACTACTCCAGTACTCCTGCCTACAGAATCCTGTGGACAGAGGAGCCTGGCATGCTGCAGTCCATAGGGTTGCACAGAGTCAGACATGACTGAAGTAACTAAGCAGCAGCAGCAGAGAGGGGGAAATGGCAAAGAATGTCAGATTCAATTCAGTTCACATCCTTTCTAGTTCGGATTTGTCCTCCTAAGTGTTAACAATCTTTTTTAGTCTATAATGTCTTTAAACAGCTAATTTTTTTGTTTGAAGACTGTTGCCTTATAGTTACTCTTGTGGAGATAGTTCATCCGACACAAACTAAACCATTATAGTTAGCAGCAGAGGCCCTTGTGAATTTAGCTTGATGATTTCAACATGGTGCATTTCAGGAACTTCTCTTTGAATTTTTTTGAGATATATATGATAATGTTGATGTTCTCATCTTACTTGTTTTTTTAAAAAATTCATCTGTTATTACTTTAAATAGTTCATAGGTTTATTTTATATTATGTAGCTAGTAACCCTAATAACATCTAAAAGCTTGAAAGTCAGTCTGTTGATTGTTATTTCTGGCATTTATATTAGTGTTATACCTTGGGTAAGATTGGGTAAGATTATTTAGAAGTTATAGTTAATTTCATTATTCTGTGGAGTATGCAGGGTCATAATTGGAGATGTATCAACCTAAATACAGATGTAATCTGAGAAATTGCCAGTAATTGGAATAGTACAGTTGTTGCAATTTGGGAAATGCAATCTCTAATAAACTACAAGCTAGCCCATTGAGAGTCTGGAGTGGGCTGCATTTATGGGAAAGGACTGCAAAGAGGACAGGCTCCAGACAGAGTCCAAGAACTTAGTGTCTTAAGGATAGTAAGAGACTCTTGGAAGATGGTCACTGGTAAATTTTGAGTTTTAAATCAGGCATTTGTGAGAAATGAGTCTCTGAGTACTTGTGTCATCTTCCTGAGAGTGCATGCATTGAGATGATCCATTTCATATTTTCTGGTTCCATTTTAGACTAAAATCTTTTCGCATGTTCCTCCAGCTGCATGAGTCAGCTTCAACCAAGAAGTCTGACTACCTGTGACACACAGTCTCATCAGTTCAGTTTGGTCCCTCAGTCATGTCAAACTCTTTGCGACCACATGGACTTCAGCATGCCAGGCTTCCCTGTCCATCACCAACTCCTGGAGCTTGCTCAAACTCATGTCCATCGAATCGGTGATGCCATCCAGCCATCTCATCCTCTGTCATCCCCTTCTCCTCCTGCCTTCAATCTTTCCCAGCATCAGAGTCAGTTCTTCACATCAGATGTCCACAGTATTGGAGCTTCAGCTTCAGTCCTTCCAATGAATATTCAGGACTGATTTCCTTTAGGATTGACTGGTTTGATCTCCTTGCAGTCCAAAGAACACTCAAGAGTCTTCTCCAACACCATAGTTCAAAAGCACCATTTCTTCAGTGCTCAGCTTTCTTTATCCATACTCTTTATCCAACTATCCAGCTCTCACATCCATAAATGACTAGTGGAAAAATCATAGCTTTGACTAGATGGACCTAGGCTTGATGCAGACTCTCTGGATCATTCATCCTCCCTCCTCATGTTAGGCCCAAAGCAAATGTTTTAGATCCTATCATAGGTGTAGACATCTACTCCAAGGAAATGCAGGATTTTGTACTCAGTAATGTCTATACCAGATTTCACCTCAATGTTCTTCAACTATTCAACTCCAGATTTTCTTGAAGTTTGTTTCTTTGCATTTAAGTTCAGTAAAGCAAAAACTGGGTTGCAATTTACCCAGATTTATTGGTATTTTAATTAGAGGGCACTCTGGCATCTTTTCTATTCTCTAACAGAGTCTTTCTTTTTCTTTTGCATCACTTTTTTTTTTTTCAAACTTTAATTTTTTTTTTTAAATTTTGTATCAAGGCATAGCCAATTAGAAATGTTGTGATAGTTTCAGGTGAACAGCGAAGGGACTTCACCATACATATACGTGTATCCTTCTCCCCCAAACTGCCCTCCCATCTAGGCTGGCACATACCATTTAGCAGAGTTCCATGTTCTTGCTCTTTTGTACCTTGATTTTTTTCTTCATAGATTGTTTTACTTTTATGCCTTGTGCTTTTTGGAGAATAGGGATTTTGTTTAGAATTAAGCTATTAGCAAACCTGACATTTTCCCACTTTTTACATGTTTATAAAGTTAACATTATTAGATAACAAAGTTAGATAGCTTCTGAGTATTTAGAAATTTGATAAAACATATTCACATGTAACTTCCACATCTCTAAAATGAAGATAATAATTCTACCTCAAAGTATTAAATTGTATCAGGTAATAAATTAGAACAGTTCTCATTACAATGTATGTAGATGATGACTCAACAATTTGAATCCTTACTTATTCTTCCTATAGCAAATGCAATTCAAATTTATGTCTGAGCTTAAATAGAAATTGATACATATCTTTGATCTGAGGCATTGTTAGCAAAAATTCAGAACTATAAATATAAATTCAAGAATATATACATTCTAATATAATAGATTAATTTCCTTTTCAAAATTATAACCAACTTGGAGACAGGAACCTTACATTTCTTACATCAGAAAGAATCATTACTTAGAGTAGGCTTTCAATAAATGTCTGCCATACTTAAATTACAATATATTTAACTAATATTAGTAAATATCCAAAATGAAAACTCATATGTATATGCATATATACACTGTTTGTCAATGTAAACTTTTTATAACTATGAAATTCTCCTTTATTTATAATCTTTGGGAGGTTTTTTAAAGGCAAACTGTAAATACAACTTGCCATTACCAGAATAATTTTCCCTAAAAGATCCTTCAAAAATTGTGATAGAAGATTCATCAATTATTGTGAATCTATGTTATTTATCCTCTGTAACTGATTGTTTGGGATTACTAAA
Source organism: Aepyceros melampus (assembly GCA_006408695.1). Taxonomy (NCBI): domain Eukaryota; kingdom Metazoa; phylum Chordata; class Mammalia; order Artiodactyla; family Bovidae; genus Aepyceros; species Aepyceros melampus. Next base: position 129,316 of record SJXQ01011247.1, read on the forward strand.
ATTATTTCATCAATGACATATATATATTCAAGTGTAGTTGATATTATGTTAAAAAAGCATATTATGTTAGCTTCAGGTTACAGCATAGTGATTTTGTAATACATTAAACACATTGTGAAATGATGACAACAGTAACTCTAGTAACCATTTATACCATCCAATAACATTATAGTATTATTGTCTATGTATTATAGTATATCTCTGTGACATTTATCACAGGAAATTTACTCCTATTAAGCCTCTTCACATATTTTGCCCAACACTCCACTGCCTTCCCTTCTGGCAACCAGCTTTTTGCTATCTGTATGAGTCTGTTTCTGTTTTATTTGTTCATTTGATTTTTCTTTCTATTAAGCATTTAAGTGAAATCATACCATATATGCCTTTCTCTGCTTGATTTATTTCACATAGCACATTGTCCTCTAGATCCACCAATGTTTTTGAAATGGCATTATTTCACTTACCATGACTAAGTATTATTTCATTGTATATGTATACCACATTTTTTGTATGCATTCATCTAACTATGGACACTTCACTTGTTTCCATATTTTGGCTATTGTAAATAATGTTACAATGAACAGAGCAATGTATATATCTTTTTGACTTAGTGTTTTTGTTTTCTTCAGGTAAATACCAAGTTTTATTTTCTTCAGTTAAATACCAAGAAGTGAAACTGTCAGATAATAAAGAAGTTCTATTTTTAATTTTTTAAGGAAACTTCATAATGTTTTTCATTGTAGCTGCATCAGTTTACATTCCTCAGAACATCGTACAAAGATTCATTTTCCTCTCCACCCTCATCAATATGTGTTATTTGTTGTCTTTTAAATGACAGCCATTCTGACAGGTGTAAGATGATAGCACACTGATCTGATTTGCATTTCCCTGATGATGTTGAACATTGTCTCATGTGTCTCCTGGCCATTAATATATTTTACCTGGAAACATATTTAAGTCCTGTGCATATTATTTAATAAAATATATTTTTTATATTGAGCTTTATGTTTTGTTTCTATAGTTCGGATTTTAACTCCTTGTTCAATATATTATTGTTTAGTCTCTAAGTTGTGTCTGACTGTTTGTGTCTCCATAGATTGTAACTTGCTAGGCTCTTCTGTCCATAGGATTTCCCAGACAAGAATACTGGAATGGGTTGCCATTACCTTCTCTAAGGATCTTCCCAATTCAGAGATCAAACCTGCATCTCTGGAATTGCAGGGAGATTCTTTACCACTGAGCTACCTGGTAAGCCCCTTTATTGAATGTATCATTTGCAAATATCACCTCTCATTCAATAGGTTACTTTTTTGCTTTCTTGATAGTTTTCTTCCCTGTGCAAAAACTTACAAAATATTTTCACTTTGATGTAATCCTTTTTGTTTATTTTCATTTCAGTTTACTTTGTCTGAGGAGATACACACACACAAACACACACACACACACACACACACACACACACACACTTCCCTTGTAGCTCAGCTGGTAAAGAATCTACCTGCAATTCAGGAGCCCTGGGTTCAGTCCCTGGGTTGAGAAGATCCCCTGGAGAATGAAAAGGCTACCCAATCCAGTATTCTGGCCTGGAGAATTCCATGGACGCCATAGTCCATGAGGTCACAAAGAATTTGATATGACTGACTTTCACTTCACACACACACATATATATATAGACATATACATCTATAAAGATAGCTAGATATGTAACATGTGTGATATCATAAGTGAAACGAATCGCCAGTCAAGGTTTGATGCAGGATGCAGGACGCTTGGGACTGATGCACAGGAATAATCCAGAGAGAGGGTGTGGGGTGGGATGGGGGAGGTGGGGGTCGGGATTGGGAGTTCATGTACACTCGTGGCTGATCCATGTCGATGTGTAGCAAAACGAATACAGTATTGTAAAGAAAAACAAACCAAAAAAATAAAAATTAATTTAAAAAATAATAAAGTATGAGTTAAGGGAGGAAAGGCACAATAAGCAGAATGAGTTGCAGTCACCAGAGACTCTCTTTGGACAATTTCATGTATGAATGACAGGGATGGCCCAAAGAACCTGAACATCAAGTTTCTGAAAGTATGAGGTCAAAACATTTTGTAACATACAAGTACCAGAAATTAATAAACAATTTTCTTTTCTCAAAAAAAAAAAAAGATAGATAGATACATATAGATATAATCGTGCTAACATTGATGCTGAAAGAATACTGCCCATGTTTTCTTCAAGGATTTTATGGTTTCAGGTTTCACATATAGGTTAAGTCTCTAATCCATTTTCAGTTTGTTTTTGTGTATGGTGAAGGGAAATTGACCCAGTTTGATTCTTTTGCATATAGCTGTCCAGTTTCCTCATTTATTGAAGAGATTGTCTTTTTCACATGTTATATTCTTGCTTACTTTGCTATAGATTAACTGAGCATATATGTGTAAGCTTATTTCTGGACTTTCTACTCTGTTCCATTGATCTATGTTTCTGTTTTTATGCCAGTGCCATGTTGTTTTCATGGCTATAACTTTGTAGTATCATTTGAAATCAGGGCCCATAATACTCCATTCCTGTTCTTTCTCAGGATTATTTTGATTATTTGAAATTTTAGGTTTACTTATTCTAGTTCTGTGAAAAATGTTGTTGATACTTTGATGGAGATGTCATTGTGTCCATAGACTGCTTTGGGTAGTAAGGACATTCTAACAATATTAATTATTCCAGTTCATGAGCACAGTATATCTTTATATTTTTGTATTGTTTTTAATTTAATAAGTGTCTTACAGTGTCCAGAGTACAGATCTTTTACTTTTTCGGTTAAACTTTTTTCTAGGTATTTTATTCTTTTTGATTTTATTGTAAATGGAGTTGTTTTCTTTATTTATCTTTCTGATATAAAATTATTAGTGCATAGAAGCACTACATATTTCTGTACATTAATTTTATATCCTGCTACTTTAGTGAATTCATAAGTTCTAATATTTTCAGTGGAGTCTTTAGGGTTTTCTAATTATAATATCATGTCATCTGTAAACAGTGACAGTTTTACTTCCATTCAATTTTAATACTTTTTATTTCTTTTTTCTTGTGTGACTGGCATGGTTAGGACTTTCAATAATATGTTTAATAGAAGTGGCAAGAGTGGGCATCGTTATCTTCTTCCTGTTATTAGAGGAAATACTTTCAGTTTTTCATCATTTAGTATGGTGTTTCTATGATACTGTCATATATACTTTTATTATGTTCAGTTATATTCCCTCCACACCTATTTCATTGAGAGTTTTTATATCTTAGATGAATGTTGACTGGGTCAAAAGATTTTTCTGCATCTATTGAGATGACTATATAATTTTGTTTTAGTATAGGTTCATCTCTGGGACTCTCTGTGCTTTCTGGATGTGGATATCTATTTCCTTCACCAGTTCAGGGTTGCTTTCACCATTATTCATTCTGATAGTATTTTTTGTCCCTTTTTTGGTCTCCTTCTAAGAAGCCTATTATGCTAATGTTAGTATGCCTGGTGTTGTCTCAGAAGTCCCTTAAGCTAACCTCATCTTTTGGTTTATTTCTTTTCCACTAGCCTATCTTCCAGATTATTGATCCATTGTTCTGTATCATTTAATCTGCTATTGATTTTCTCTGTGTATTTTTCATTCAGTTAATATATTCTTCAGTTCCAATTGGTTCTTTTTTATGTTTTTATCAATTTGGTGAAGTTTTCACTGTGTTCATTCATCTTCTCCTAACCTCTGTGAGCATTTTTATGACCATTAATTTAAACAATAACAGTTGTGTGGGTTTTTTTTTTTTTAGAATATTGCTTATCTCCATTTTATTTAGATTTTTCCCCCCCTGAGGTTCTCTGTTTTTCTTTCATTTGCAACACATTCCTTTATCTCATTTTGTCTAACTCTTGGCATTCGTGTCTATGTATTAGGTAGATCAGCTATATCTTCTGAAATAGTGGCTTTGAGTAAAAGATGTCCTACTGCACCCAGTAACACTGTACTGCCTCAGTGCCAGAGCCAAGTGTTACAGGATTTTCCCATACGTGGAGTATATGTGCCCTCCTATTGTGGCTGGGCTGTGATTTCTCTGGGTACAGGTAGTGTGTGGGACTGACCCCCACTCATATAGCTGAAAGGCCTGGCCACAAGTGTTGCATGTACTCTGTTGTATGTGACTGATTCCTGGTTAAAGCACCCCTTCAAGGAAACACCAGTGCTGGTCAAGGGCATCTGCCAGGTCTGGCTCACTGCCAGTCAACTGTACCTGCTTGGACTGGTGGTCCAAGGAGCTACTTTGGATCGTGTCTACTGCCAATTGAAGGTGGCTGTTAATAGGTAGGTAGCTACTTTGGAGGGGCACAGGCTTCATCATGTCCACAGGTGAACTTAACTTGGTGGGTTGTTGTACTAGTAAGTTACATGGCAAGAGTCATAAATGACACTAAGCAACTAAGTAGAGGAGGATAGGAAAAAAAAAAAAAATACTGGCACTTGCCACTCCTCCATATCCAGAAAAAGTTCCAACAAATCCCAATCTCTCAGATACACACCTTAAATCACCTTAAAATTAATCAATGGATTTCTTCATTATGCATCAGGTACTTTTTTTCTGCACTGAGCTTCAAAGCGAATGAGTTTTTCATGTTCCTTTAAGAGCAAATTCTTGGTTTCCTATAACCGTCCCGCTACCTTGGACATAAGCTTGCTTATTTTCAAAGTCAGACATTGTGGCAGCTTGTCTTCCCGGTGCAGGTTCCCAGGCCTCCGAAGATTCATGAAAGGTTTAAAACCTTTGCTCTCCGGGGATGACTAGTAAAGCTGTGATGTCCCTTTCACCTCTGGTTTCCAGTGTCTGGAGTCCCTGCTAGACTGTATGTGTACCACTCTGCCCATCTCAACGTGGCTTCTTTTTATCCTTAGTCATGGGGGGAAAAAAAAAAAAAAGTTTCTGCTAGTTTTCCTGCCATTCTGAGTTAGTTGCTGTATATGTAGTTGCAATTTTAGTGTTTTTGTGGGAGAAGGGGAACCTAGGATCTTTTCATTCTGCCATCTTGCTCTTTCCAACAGCATTACTTTAAATACCAGCTTCCAAGCACCACTATATAAAAATTTTCATTTACATTGTATAGCAAATTTTATTTTGAGAACACTTTGGTTTTGACAGAGGTTAACAACATTCATCTAATTTTTATCTTTGACCTAAAACCCATTCATGATGAGATGTACACATAGTGACTTTTTAAAATATCAGCATAAAATTCTGGCATAATTTAATTCTTATTATGTGACTTTTGGTTATAATTTTATAGAAGTTTGGAACTAGTTCTGTAGTATACAAGATTAACAAATAATCCCAGGAAAGGTAAATAAACTTTTGATTATAAGAAACATAAAGGATCAATAATTGAAAAAATTAGAAAATGCTCCATTATATTTATCTTTCATGTTTTGTAAATTACATTTATGCATGCCCAATGATAAATATTTTTTTTAATTTTCCCTAATTTAAATTCTCTATTTGATCAATTTCTCATGAGCTTTACCTATTTAGACAATATCTTCAAAATATAACAGGCATTGCATTAAAATTCAGAATATATTTTCAAATTTTATTTTTAGAATAGTTGTGAAAAACTATTAAATTAGTACTTTTAAGTGCTCATAAAATGTATATACTTAAATCTCGAGAAAATATGCATACATGAATACAGATTATTAAACTCACATTCAGGACATTTTTTGAAAAATAAAAGTCTTATCATATGTCCTAAAACAGTGTTTTTTTAGTTCAGTTTTCATGTGTATATTATTTCCTCAAAGAACAAATTAGCCATATGAAAAAATCAACTTTTAGGCATAAAATGCATAAACCTTACTTTTATGAGATAATTTCTAAGCTAAAATACATAGTATAATTATTAAATAAAAGTTCTTTGTCTCAACACAAGGTCATTATATTTCTTACTATAAAAATACTATTAATATCTCAAATATATCTTATTAGCAATATTTCATTCTAATTTGGCTTCAAACTTTAGTCATTAGAATCACTCTGTCCTCTACAGTTAATCAGCTATCAGGGATATATCAGCATTTCTTGTACTTTGGTTGAAGCTTTATTCTTATGTCTCTGTTTATATAACACATGTAAATGCATGTGTTTATCAAATGGATCATTTTTTCTTATGACAGAACATTAATAAACCAGATAATAATCTTATTACCTCCAGTTTCTCTCCAATCCTACTCATTCAGCTCATTATTTTCAAATTAATTTATCATAGCTTTTTGCATGATCTTTAAAATACAAAGATAGAAATAAAATGATAAAATAAAAACCTTCATTAGGCCTCCACCTCCCAGGTAGAGCTTAATATTCTTCTTTTTTTAAAATATAAATTTATTTATTTTAATTGGAGGTTAATTACTTTACAATATTGTATTGGTTTTGCCATACATCAACATGAATCTTAAGTGCAATATCTTTATTATCTGTCATTCCAAATTTAACCAGAAAAAATTTTTCCTATTTTGTGTCCATCACAGATGTCTTGAATGATTCACAAGTATTTCAAATGATATTTTTAATTGTTATCAAATTTCATCATTCACTTCCTCAGATTTGATGCACTATATTGGTTGCACTGCCACCCACACACATACATTGTCTAATGCTTTAGTATCTTTTCCCATTGTACACTTCTCTTTGTTTGTCTAAACCTACTGTAATATTCTCCCACCCATGGTATCTCAGTTAACCTTATTTGATCCCTGTTCTACAATATCTTAGCATTGTGTGCTTGCCGTTTTTATTACACCAGTCATTATATTGAATACATCTTTTTTTCATTAATTTTCATTTGCAGAAAATAATACAGATTTTTAAACATAGAAAAAAGTTAAAAGAATCATAAATTCCACATACTCACCTATATCATACAGTTAAAATTATGCTTCATTTGCTTTGTCACATATTTATTTAGTTATTATTCTTCTACTCATGGCTCATATTTTTAATGCATTTCAAACTTGTAGACATAAATGTGCCTAATTCTGGACACAATTATGAATATTGTTAACAAATTTTCAACATTTTTAGAGCTTTGGGGCAATATTAGCATACAGTGAAATGCAGACATCTTAAGTGTATTTTTAAATGAAGTTTGACAAATAGATTACCTAGGTAATTCAAAGTTTTAACTTTGAAGAACAAAGATTGAGAATGTTGTCATTACCTCAGAAAGTTCCCTCATATCCTTTCCTAGTTAGTCACCAGCTTCAACATCTCTAAGACAAATATTTTTCTGAATTTTTGAACTAGTTTGGCCTATTCTTTAACTTCATATGAATGCAATCACACATTTTATATTTCTTTATCTAAACTTTCTATCAATCAGCATATTTTAGTGATATATCCATGGCATTGTACATATCAATAGTTCATTTTTTTAAAATTCCTTAATAGAAATCTGTTTATCCAGTTTCCTGTTGATGAACATCTGGGATATGTCCAGTTTCAGCTATTATAGATAAAACTCTGTGAGCAGCCACACACAAATATTTTTTGTGATCACTGGACTTGCATGTATAAGAGACACACAAACCAATGTTATAAGGCATATGATTTTCCAAAAATATGAGTGGAAAGCATCACAAAAATATCTCCTTGTGTCTTGAGGAAAATACAAATATATCAGCAAATAAATCACAAAAATGTGCTGTTTTCACTATGGCTGATCACTACTAAACCTATTTACTTGTTTGTGATTTTTATTCTACTAATAATGACATGTCACATGTTGGGTAGCAACCTGGACTTATGGAGTTGTTTTTGCATATTAAATATACTGAAATTATTGGAAGTATTTGTATTTAATGCCAAAAATTTTGAAGAATTTTATGTTAGTTCTGTTTAACACAGGTAGTTTTGATAGCTTGACTTTTAAAAAATCCTTTTAAGATCATGAAGCGTTAACACATTTCAGAAATACTAATGTAGATTTGAAAATAATGATCTACGCACGTAATGATATACCTGTCAAGAGATGATTTAATTTACTACCAAGGGCAAAATTCATGAATAAATACCATAGGGAATAAGCACATTTAATTTACTCTATCACACTTGAGTCATATTAACTATGCATATTACCCAAGGAATCCAACCATATATTCTGAGAGAGATAGGGGTAATGATTTCAATAATGGGGGTGATGTCAACCTCAATTTCCATGGTGTAAGCAAGAAATGGGAAAAATGAAAATGCTGATACCTCAGAAAATTCCAGTGTCTGTGTTGTACAGGGAGAAGAGTAATGCATTTTATTATTTACTTTTATTTTATATGACAGCAAGCCATAAAAAAGAAAACTTATCACCTTATTTTGTATCAATAACAATGAAACACCCAAAAAAGATATCTCCTTAAATTAAAGAAAAATATAGATATATATCTTGTACAAATTTAAGTCCATATTAATGTGCATTTAATAGAAATATAAGGAATTTTTTAGAAAACAATTTTAATTATTTCAAGATTTTTTTGGCTGACACACAGCTTTTAAGTCCTAATTCCTCATTGGAAACCCCAGATACTCTTTATTTTAATAAAATTGCTTATTTTTTTTTAGTAAAATTAAAACAATTAGAGTTGTGTATCTTGTATCCTTTAGCAAGATAATTAAATATTCCAAATGTTGGTGTTCCTGACACATATTATGAAAATAATAAAGCATACTTTTTTGAGATACTCAGAAATATCAAGACAAGGGTGTATGTAAAACTTAACTGCATCCTAAATTAATAAATGATGGCAATGCAATCTTTTGATTTGTTACATACTATTTATTGCTGGCAATTTTTATTCACACTTAAACATCTAGTCTTTGGGATTGAGGCATGTACATTTCTCAGAACAAATCCATCCAACAGTGTTGTCATTAGTAAGCTTTTGATTTTTAGACAAAGTTTTTTTGGAAAGGAAGTTTATGTACAAAATGAGTACATGTGTAAAAATACATAATTATGCTTTTGCACATCTGATTTGTACATGTATATTTTAATCTTGTATATGAGTCATTTTTCTTTATTTTTATTTTTACTTTATTTTACTTTACAATACTGTATTGGTTTTGCCATACATTGACATGATTCCGCAGCGGGTGTACATGAGTTTCCAATCCTGAACCCCCCTCCCACCTCCCACCTCCCACCCCATATCACCTCTCGCGATCATCCCTGTGCACCAGCCCCAAGCATCCTATATCCTATATTGAACATAGACTGGCGATTCATTTCTTAAATGATAGTACACATGTTTCGGTGCCATTCTCCCAAATCATCCCACCCTCTCCCTCTCCTCAGAGTCCAAAAGTCCATTCTATACATCAGTGTCTCTTTTGCTGTCTTGCATACAGGGTCATTATTTTCTACATTTTTTATTGATCAAAATTTCAATGTCAGTACAATTTAATCTTTATCACATAAGAATTTTAAAAGTTATTATTCTTTAATCAAATAGTTATATTTTATACCAGTTATATAGATAAATTATGTTCACATATTATACTAGTTTTAATCTTAGTCTGGTGCAATAACGTTCTAGTTAGAAGCATTATTGTTGTACATAATTTCAGTTTCCTCCAAGTGGCTTCTTTACAGAAATCTGTAAAAGTGACCAGTTTAAAGGTCTACCTTTGAAGCATGGGAAAGAATAACAAGGTTTTCATAAGGTTAGCAGTCTAATTGCAGTTTTATTAAATGCTCATGTGTTGAATAGAAAGTTTGACTTTCTGTTTGATAGTTCTGTTACAATTGTTTTATTTCCCAAATTAAGAAAAACAATTTAATCTCTGCCTCCCAAATTGGAAAGTATTAATTATGAAATTGGGTTGCAACTGTATCCATTCTACTGCCATTTCCTCAATATTTCTTGGGTTCCCAGATCATAATTTCATCCTTTTTGGATTATCTAATTTGTTGCAAATATTCATTGAGTACTTATTAATCTCTAGTCACTATTCTTGGTGCTGGTAAACCAAACAGCAAAAGTCTCTGGTCTGTGGTAATTTAAATTATATTCAACAGACAAAAAAAAAATACAATTCGTTTAGTGTATATGATGATTAGTTAACAATAAATATAAAGTAAAAACAAAAAAAGAACATCAGAGGAACAGGATGAGGGAATAATGCAGCTATTTCATTAATGTTGGCTGAGGAAGGCCACATTCATAAGTTAAATTTGATATACAAACTTATATCTGGAAATTCAGCCATTTTTTTCTTAAAAAGAATATTTCTTTGTTTTATTATGATTAATAAACATTGTATGTTTCTTTTTCTTCAAATATTTATATTTTATTGGTATTTTAAGAGTAAGGCTAGCAAAGTATGGCCCACAAGCCAAAACTAACTGACCAATTTGTTTACATGGTTTCAATTTTTACATTATAATATTTTCAAGTAATCAAAGAAGAAATAATATGTTATGATTCATTTACTGAACATTTTCATTTTGTGAAATTCAAATCACAGAGTCCATAAATTTTAATTGAGACTCATTCATTTTGTTTATCTATTGTTTACAGCTGCTTTCACTCTATAATGCCCATATGGTTGCAACAAATAGACCCATAGAAAAACCCACAAAAATCTGCTTTTTACTATCTGGTCTTTCATGGAAGAAAGATTTTCAAACTCTGTTATAGAAGAAAGTAAAGCTCTATATCATATTTCTAGAACACTTGTGGTGCCAACTGTATTATTTACTTGACCCAACTCTAATTTACTGGCACCTAGAGTGGGCAATTTTTATAATATGTTTATAATATCCCACCATAAGCAGCTTCCTGGTCAACCTGCTTATCTGCCTAGGAACATTCTTTGAGGTACTGAGAACAAGGTCAGACTGCCTGCTCTTTTCATAGAAAGCCCAACTCCACAAGCAAAGCTGCAGGAACCATCCACAACAAACTGGGTATGGAAGTATGAGATTTTACTGTAATATCAATTCCATTGATCTCATTTTTTTTTCTTTGTATGCTCCACTTACATCTTTGCTGTAAATTCTCTCAACTATTATTATTATTTTTAATGGCAGTGGCTTTATCATAGTAGTAGTAGTGTAAGTCACTCAGTTGTGTCTGACTTTGCAACCTCATGGACTGTAGCCCATCAGCCTCCTCTGTCCATGGAATTCTCCAGGCAAGAATACTGGAGTGAATTACCATTCCTCTCTCCAAGGGATCTTCTTGACCCAAGGATTGAACCCACATCTCTTGCATTGCAAGCAGACTTTTTACCATCTGAGCCATCAGGGTTTTATCATAGGAGACATAAAAGCATCCAAGGGCCTATGCATCAATTTAGCAACAAAAATGTAGTGACCAATCACCTGCAGATTTGAAAGAGGTGAGGTGATTTGTTACTGATCACAAAGTATATCTGTTATTAAGTAGTGATTTGGGAACTGAAGAGCTAGTAGCAAAGTTTGTACTTGTTATTCATAATTTGTTATGGTAACTAAAACATGGGGGCCAAATGTTTTATTTAACTAAACCATGGCAACTGAAATTTATTCACGGTAGAATTATGCAAACCTAGGATTATCTGTATTTGAGGAGATATTCTAGAATCATACTGCAGAGAAAGGGGACTAGAATTTAGGGTAGGAGACTGAAAGGCACAAACTTATAAATAAGAAGCCCTCTTTTGCTTTGGTTAAAGTCTTAGAGACACTCTTCTCTTCTTGACACAAAGCAGTCTCATTGCACAACTTTGGCAGTAGGCAAGCAGGGGGCACTCTGGCTTGGACTAAAGCATTTTAAGAGACTTAAAAGCTTTTGCACAACATAGGAAAATTTAAGCAAGGTAAAAAGACAGCCCTTAGCATGGAATAAAATTATAGCAAATGAAACAACTGGTAAAGACTTAATCTCCAAAATATACAAGTAACTCATAAAATTTAATACTAGAAAAACAAACAACTTAATAAAAAAGTGAGCAGAAGACTTAAACAGATATTTCTCCAAAAGAAGACATACAGATGGCTAATAAACACATGAAAAGATGCTCAACCTCACTTATTATTAAAGAAATGCAGATGAAAATCACAATGAGATATCACTTCACGCCAGTCAGAATGGCCATCATCAAAATGTCTACAAACAATAAATGCTGGAAAGGATGTGGAGAAAAAGGAATCCTCCTGCGCTGGTGGTAGGAATGTAAATTGATACAGTCACCATGGAGAACAGTATGAAGATTCCTTAAAAACGTAGAAATAAAACTACCGTAAGACTCAGCAATCTCACTACTGAGCATATACCCTGAGGAAATCATAACTGAAAACAACACACATACCTCAGTGTTCACTGCAGCACTATTTACAAAAGCTAGAACATGGAAACAACCTGGACACCCACGACAGACGAATAGTTGTGGCAAATATACACAATGTAATATTACTCAGTTATAAAAAGGAATGCATTTGAGTAAATTCCTAATGAGGTGGACAAACTTAGGGCTTTTTATATAAAATGAAGTCAGAAAGCAAAAGACAAATATTGCATATATTATATATATTGTATCCACATATATAGGGAACCTTAGAAATCAAGTACTGATGAACTGATCTACAGGGAAGCAATGGAGATGCAGACATAGAGAACAGACTTTTGCATACAGTGAGGAAAGAGAACGTGGGATTATTTGAGAGAATAGCATTGGAACATATATGTTACCTTGTATGAAATAGCTAGCCAGTGGAAATTTGCTGTAGGACACAGGGAATCCAAAGAGAGGTGAGATGTGGAGGGAGATGGGAGGGGAATTTAAAGAAGGAGGAGATATCTATATATCTATATATCTATCTATATATCTATATATATATATATATATAGATATATATATACACCTATGGTTGACTCAAATTGATATATGGCAGAAACCATCATAATATTGTAAAGTAATTATCCTCCAATTAAAAATAAATAAAATTTTTAAAAAGAGAGACTATATGTTCTAAAGAAAGAATCAACAAAGAATTAAAAAGTAATAGTCTCTCAAATTGATATATTTTGGAGGTAAAATAGAAGCAATAAGAAAATCACATTATTACATTGTTTTGCTTATCTTATACATGGTAGCTGTGAATATCAAAGGATGCCTAATTAAAGCTATATCAACCATGCTGATGACATGTCAAAATCACAGCAGCAGTGATTCTTCCCTTAGATTGTGACTGACTGAGTGAACAGGGGAAAGAATTAAAAACATCCTTTATTCTAAATGGTTGCATTGCCTCCTTGTTGACAACCTCCTTGCAGCCACAGGTCAGTTATTGATTTTCACTAACAGCCAGGTGCATGATTAGATAGATCAACATCTTTCATGTGAAGGCAAAGCAAATTTCTTAATGTAACTAATAAAGATAACATCATAAATGAGAGGAACATTAATTATTAACTATGAAATATAAACTTAATTTCCCTGAGTTTCCTTATTGAATCATCTTATTATTGAGCATGTTTTATGATATTTGAATATTTAGTGGTGCCTTTAGATTTTCATACATATAAAATTTTAAAATTATCTAACTGTAGGGATAAACTTGGAGAAGGAAATGGCAACCCACTCCAGTATTCTTGTCTAGAGAATCACATGGATAGAGAAGCCTGGTGGGCTGCTGTCCATAGGGTCGCACAGAGTTGGACATGGCTGAAGTGACTTAGCATACATGCACGCATTGGAGAAGGAAATCACAACCCATTCCAGTATTCTTGCCTGGAGAATCCCAGGGACAGAGGAGCCTGGTGGGCTGCTGTCTATGGGGTCGCACAGAGTCGGACATGACCGAAGCGACTTAGCAGCAGCAGCAGGGGTAAACTGATATTTTTCTCTCTATATTCAAAATACATGGCTAGATCATTTTATCCTGAATTTGTCTCATCATACTTTTCATCATTGTCAGTATTGTTTAAAGACAAAAATTGAAATTGAATAGATAGGTGGAATTAACCATATTGGCCTGATTTTTACTTCTTTGGCTTGAACTGGACAGACTGCACTATCATGAACTTTTAGGAACAGCTTTTCATACTGAAATTCTGAAGCTTTATCATTTCTAAAGCATTTAACACAATAGTGATCATCATACAGCTTTAAGAAAATGATTCACTTGCAATTCTGTGTCAGAGAAACCTGAGCAGTTGCGGTTAGGTGGGGGAAATAACTTTAAAATGCTGTATGACTTTTCTGAAGAAAAGTAATATAATAGAAGAAAGCTTATTTCATCTTTATCCTTTTGAGGACTGCTCTACTTGATGTCTGCCTCAATAATTCCATTCAGTCACTTTGGTTCCACTTCAGTACCTTTTTTGAACTTGAAGTATATCTTTGGAGGTTACCAGTTCACTATCATCAGTTTTTTGTTTTTTTTTTTTTTTTTTTTTGAGCATTTTTTTTTATTTATTTTTTTCCTGCATTTTTTTTAAATTAATTTTTATTTTTTTTAGTTTGTTTTGCTTTACAATACTGTATTCATTTTGCTATACATTGACATGAATCAGCCACGAGTATACATGAACTCCCAATCCCGACCCCCACCTCCCCTCTCCCGCCCCACACTCTCTCTCTGGATTATCCCCGTGCATCAGTCCCAAGCATCCTGCATCCTGCATCAAACCTGGCCTGGCGATTCGTCTCACTCACGACATCACACATGTTACACTGCCACTCTGCCAACCCATCCCACCCTCTCCCTCTCCCACAGAGTCCAAAAAGCCGTTCTATACATCTGTGTCTCTTTTGCTGTCTTGCGTACAAGTTTATCATTACCATCTTTCTAAATTCCATATATATGTGTAAGTATACTGTATTGGTGTTTTTCTTTCTGGCTTACTTCACTCTGTATAATCGGCTCCAGCGTCATCCACCTCATTAGAACTGATTCAAATGTATTCTTTTTAATAGCTGAGTAATACTCCATTGTGTATATGTACCACAGCTTTCTTATCCATTCATCTGCTGATGGACATCTAGGTTGCTTCCATGTCCTGGCTATTATAAACAGTGC
>SJXQ01011247.1:147475-169901 GCA_006408695.1 Aepyceros melampus
CACCTCCCACCCCATATCAACTCTCTGGATTATCCCGGTGCACCAGTCCCAAGTATCCTGTATCCTGTATCGAACATAGACTGGTGATTCATTTCTTACATGATAGTATACAAGTTTCAGTGACATTCTCTCAAATCCTCCCACCCTCTCCCTCTCCCTCAGAGTCCAAAAGTCTGTTCTATTCATCTGTGTCTCTTTTGCTGTCTCACATACATGGTTATCATTACCATGTTTCTAAATTCCATATATATGTGTTAGTATACTGTATTGGTGTTTTTCCTTCTGGCTTACTTCACTCTGTA
Organism: Aepyceros melampus; assembly: GCA_006408695.1. Lineage (NCBI taxonomy): Eukaryota > Metazoa > Chordata > Mammalia > Artiodactyla > Bovidae > Aepyceros > Aepyceros melampus. The sequence continues at coordinate 147,778 of SJXQ01011247.1, forward strand.
TAATCAGCTCCAGTTTCATCCATCTCATTAGAACTGATTCAAATGTATTCTTTTTAATGGCTGAGTAATACTCCATTGTGTATATGTACCACAGCTTTCTTTTCCATTCATCTGCTGATGGACATCTAGGTTGTTTCCATGTCCTGGCTATTATAAACAGTGCTGCAATGAACATTGGAGTACATGTGTCTCTTTCAATTCTGGTTACCTCAGTGTGTATGCCCAGCAATGGGATTGCTGGGTCATATGGTATTTCTATTTGCACTTTTTTCAAGAAATCTCCACACTGTTTTCCATAGTGGCTGTACTAGATCACTTTCTAACACCACACACAAAAATAAACTCAAAATGGATTAAAGATTTAAACGTAAGACAAGAAACTATAAAACTCCTAGAGGAGAACATAGGCAAAACACTCTCTGACATAAATCACAGCACGATCCTCTATGATCCACCTCCCAGAATATTGGAAATAAGAGCAAAAATAAACAAATGGGATCTAATTAAAATTAAAAGCTTCTGCACAACAAAGGAAACTATAAGCAAGATGAAAAGACAGCCTTCTGAATGGGAGAAAATAATAGCAAATGAAGCAACTGACAAACAACTAATCTCAAAAATATACAAGTAACTTATGCAGCTCAATTCCATAAAAATAAATGTCCCAATCAAAAAATGGACCAAAGAACTAAATAGACATTTCGCCAAAGAAAACATATGAATGGCTAACAAACACATGAAAAGATGCTCAACATCACTTATTATCAGAGAAATGCAAATCAAGACCACAATGAGGTACCATTTCATACCAGTTAGAATGGCTGTGATCCAAAAGTCTGAAAGCAATAAATGTTAGGGAGGGTGTGGAGAGAAGGGAACCCTCTTACACTGTTAGTGGGAATGCAAACTAGTACAGCCACTATGGTATTTGCTTTCTCAACAATCTTTAGAATCAGGAAAGATGCTCATGTGTTAAATTAAATTCTGGTTGTTTATACAATTGTCAATGAGTCTACAAAGAATTTCAGTTTCTAGAAGTAATGCTGGGGCTTCCCAGATGGTTCTGGTGGTAAAGTACCTGGCTGTCAGTGCAGGAGATGAAAGAGATGTGGGTTCAATTCCTGGGTCAGGAAGATGCCCTGGAAAAGGAAATGGCTATCCACTCTAGTATTCTTGCGTGGACAATCCCCTGGACAGAGAAGCCTGGCAGTCTACAGTCCATGGGGTCACAAAGGGTTGGATACAATACAAACAGCACAGAAGCTATGTTGCATTATGACAAGTGAAGGAAGGTTCTCTCAGGTCAAAAGTGAATCATCTGTTGGTGAAGTTTTCTTTCATAGCCTCATCTTCTGTAGAAAGAGACAAAGCTTAGTGACTAACTTGGCTATGCTGCTGCTGTTACTTGGCTATAGTCATTTCTAAAGTCTTTTCTGAGGATGGATCGGGGTTAAAATTATAAGTTAAATTCTTCAAAATTTAATCTAGTGAAAGCTTTATTTTATCCTTTAGTAGTCAGAGAATTTGGGTCACGTATCTGTACATTGTGTGGGTCTTTCAAATAATATGGATTGAATAATAGTGTTTTGCAATTTAAAAAATGCCATCATAATTATAAATTCTTGAGTACTGGCTATATTTTCTTGGTCAATCTCCCAGTGAATATACTGTACATAAGTGCATCCTTTTTCTAAATCAAGTATCTTTTTACACACCCACGTGAAAATAAGCCAGTGTGTGTTTGAGTGCCTTTCATTGTACCAGATTGTAATACTCCAATGTAAGGTTCTTCACTAACAAAGGGAAACAGACTTCACAGGGCTAACTCAATTTACTTCCATGAGAAAGACTCACAGAGAATGAGAATAAAAGACTGAGAGATATGTAGAAGCCATTGTACTTTCATGTTCATGTGGTACTAATGTAAACCCTCAGTTTGAAATGAGTAAATATCTTAGATCACAAAGAGCCTTCAATTAAAATATCTTTATAAGGGAGGGTGCTCTTTAATGAAAAAAGACAAAAATGTACTTTCCAAGAGTTTATAATTTAGGTAGAGATCAATGAAATCTCTCTCTCTTTTTTTTAATTTGTAATTACATTTATGAAAAAGCATTTCAGTGACTTTTATTTGTGTCATACAGCCAGTAATATTACAACTAGAACCCAGTTGTCCAAAGAGCCATGTTTCCTTTCATTCATCAGTGCTGAAATTTTCAACAAAGGTTAGAAATTTTCTAATAAGTATTATAAGGAAAGTATTTCTAATAAATAAATAAAATAATAATAAAAAGAAACTTTAAAACTTTTCTTAAAAGTTACCTAAGAGCACATTTTATTAATAATGTAAATTACAAAAACTTGGCTAATATTAGACAAACGTTAGCTATAAAAATAAATATTTAATTGAAAAATTTCAAGTAGTATGACTTCATGCTCAGTTCAGTTCAATTATGCAGCTGTGTCTGACTCTTTGTGACCCCATGGATTGCAGCACCCCAGGTTTCCCTGTTTATCATGAACTCCTAGAAATTACTCATATTCATGTCCTTTGAGTTGATGATGCCATCCAACCATCTCATACATTTTCATCCCCTTCTTCCACCTTCAGTCTTTTCCAGCATCAGGGTCTTTTTCAAATGAGTCAGTTCTGTGCATCAGATAGCCAAATTATTGGAGTTTAAACTTCAAAATCAGTCGTTTCAATGAATATTCAGGACTGATTTTCTTTAGGATGGACTGGTTGGATCTCCTTGAAGTCCAAGGGACTCTCAAGAGCTTCTCCAACACCACAGTTCAAAACCATCAATTCTTTACCACTCACCTTTCTTTATAGTCCAACTGTCACATTGATACATGACTGCTGGAAAACTACAGTTTTGACTATATGGACCTTTGTTGGCAAAGTAATGTCTCTGTTTTTTAATATGCTGTCTACCGTTTTCATAGCTTTTCTTCAAGGAGCAAGTGTCTTTTAATTTCATGGCTGCAGTCAACATCTGCAGTGATTTTGGAGCCCCCCAAAATAAATTATGTCACTGTTTCCATTGTTTCCCCATCTATTTGCCATGAACTGATGGAACCAGATGCCATGATCTTCATTGCCTGAATGTTGAGTTTTAAGCCAACTTTTCTACTCTCCTCTTTCACTTTCATCAAGAGGCTCTTGAAATTTTCTTCTTTTTCTGCCGTAAGAGTTGTGTCATCTGCATAGCTGAGGTTATTGATATTCCTCCTAGCAATCTTGATTCCAGGTTGTGCTTACTCAAGCCCAGCATTTCTCATGATGTACTCTGCATATAAGTTAAATTAGCAGTGTGACGTACATATAAGTAAGTCAATATAGCCTTGACATACTTCTTTCCTTATCTGGAACCATTCTGTTATTTCATGTCTAATTCTAACTGTTGCTTCTTGATCTGCATACAAATTTTACAGAAGACAGGTCAGAGATGTCTGGGATTCCCATCTCTTTAAGAATTTTCCACAGTTTGTTGTGATCCACACAGTCAAAGGCTTTGGCATAGTCAATAAAGCAAAAGTAGATGTTTTTTCTGGAATTCACTTGCTTTTCTGATGATCCAACAGATGTGGGCAATTTGATCTCTGATTCCTCTGCCTTTTCTAAATCCAGCTTGAACATCTGGAAGTTCATGGTTCATGTACTGTTGAAGCCTGGCTTGGAGAATTTTGAGCATTATTTTGCTAGTGTGTGAGATGAGTGTAATAGTGTGATAGTTTGAACATTCTTTGGCATTGCCTTTCTTTGGGAATGGAATAAAACCTGACCCATTCCAGTCTGTGGCTTCTGCTGAGTTTTCCAAATTTGCTGGCATATTGAGTGCAACACTTTCACAGCATCATCTTTCAGGATTGGAACTAGCTCAACTGGAATTCCATCACCTCCACTAGCCTTGTGCATAGAGATAATTACTTAAAGACCCACTTGACTTTGCATTCCAGGGTCTGGCTCTTGGTGAGTGATCACACCTTTGTGGTTATCTGGGTCATGATCTTTTTTGTATGTGTCTTCTGTGTATTCTTGCCACCTCTTCTTAATATCTTCTGCTTTTCTGAGGTCCATACCATTTCTGTCCTTTATTGTGTCCATCTTTGCATGAAAAGTTCCCTTGGTATCTCTGATTTTCTTGAAGAAATCTCTAGTCTTTCCCATTCTTTTGCTTTCCTCTATTTCTTTGCATTAATCACTGAGGAAAGTGAAAGTGAAAGTGAAGTCGCTCAGTCGTGTCCGACTCTTTGTGACCCCATGGACTGTAGCCCACCAGGCTCCTCCATCCATGAGATTCTCCAGGCAAAATTACTGGAGTGGATTGCCATTTCCTTTTCCAGGGGATCTTCTCAACCCAGGGATCGAACCCAGGTCTCCTGCAATGCAGGCAGATGCTTTAACCTCTGAGTCACCAGGCAAGCCAAGTCTTCAGTCTTTCCCAAATCTTTTCCAGTGAGTTGTCTCTTGCATCAGGCGACCAAAGGATTGGAGCTTCAGCTTCCACATCAATCCTTCCAGTGAATATTCAGAGTTGATTTCCTCTGGAAGCTTTCCTATTTGTCCTTGCTTTTCCTTTGGAACTCTGCATTCGGATGGGTGTATCTTTCCTTTTCTCCTTGCCTTTCATGTCTTTCTTTTCTCGCTATTTGTAAGGCCTCCTTAGACAACCATTTTGCTTTTTGCATTTCTTTTTCATGGTGATGGTTTTGATCACTGCCTCCTGTACAATGTTTATGCTCAGTGAACATTTATTGAGAAAATGAAAAAAATAAAGAAATAATGTTTAATGGTTTCTATTAGAACATATTTGAACAATTTAATATCAGCCAGTGTGTTTTGATGTGAATTATCAAAATTAAACATTTTCTAAATCTTTTGGAAATTTAATAAAATAATTTAATTTTGTAAACTTTAAATATGCAGGTGGTATTCATATCGCTTTACTATTGTCTGCTAATGACATTAGCATATTTCTTTCAACATATTAAACAAAATTTACATATTTAAAGATGTTTTAATGTTTGTAATTAATATCTTAGTTTATAAAAGCTTTGATATGTCTACATTCACTCTTTGCTATTGATCCAAAAAGTTTTTGCTATTTTTTTTAAAATTTTGTTTCATTAAGTCTTGCTGTCAGTCTATTTTTTTAATTTCTTTATTTTTGATGTAACTATATTATTTGAGTGGTTACTGATTATATAGACAAAAAATTCTAAGTCTTGAGGTTTTTCCTCATGAACTATTGTTCTTAGGCCCACCTAGAATTGAACATTTATCAACTATATTTTCATCTTCTAGGATGTTTAAGGTTTTAGTAGAATGTGACCAAAGGCAGGTTACCAAAAATTACCCTCTGAAAAGCACACAGTAAACATGCTAGTTCTATATCACTCTTTGCTATGCTTTAACCCATGTCACACTTAAACCTCATTTTTGTAAAAAGAGTAAGACAAGAATCTCAATGACTTTTTCTCCAAACAACAATTGATTACACCGACACTATTCATCTGAATAGTAAAATGATTTTTTAATGATTTGAACAGCCACTTTATCATATTATACTCACATATTTTAGAGTTTTTTCTGACTTTCTTTTCATATTCATTAATATAGTTATTTTCTTTCATTGTAAAGCCACATTTTTTTTTCAGTTTTATTTATTTATTTTTATACTTTACAATATTGTATTGGTTTTGCCATACATTGACATGAGTCTGCTGTGGGTGTACATGTGTTCCCCATCCTGAACCCCCCTCCCCCCTCCCTCCCCATCCTATCCCTCTGAGTCATCCCAGTGCATCAGCCCCGAACACCCTGTATCATGCACCAAACTGGACTGGCAATTCGTTTCCCATGATATTTTACATGTTTCACTGCCATTCTCCCATATCATCCTGCCCTTGCCCTCTTCCACAGAGTCCAAAAGACTGTTCTATGCATCTGTGTCTCTTTTGCTGTCTCACATACAGGGTTATTGTTACCATCTTTCTAAATTACATAGCCACATTTAAAAAATATCTAAGGTTATACAATACTTTTTAATATTTCATAGACTAATTTTTCCTCAGGATTCATTTGTATTGGAGATTGTCTCACCTTTAAAAATGTATTTCCTAATATTTGACGTTTGAACGTTCAGAGAAACACAAGCACAATTTTTAAATACCTTGTACAAATATCATTATTATATAAATTGTGATTTTAAGATAATTATGGTTTCCATAATAACAAACTATCTCATTCAAAAGTCATATGAGTCTTTCCATTCATTTAAATTAACATTATTAAATAAAGTTTTTTTTATATTGTTTTTTCATCTAGAGTTGGAACCTATCTTGCTGACTTCATTTTTAGATAATTTATTTTTAGTGGTGTTATTTAAATAAGTTCTGTTATTTATACAATTTATGTGATTTTTATAAAAGGAATTGCATTCCCCTCTCCAGGGCATGTTTCCAACACAGGGATCAAACCTAGTCTTCCACATTGCAGGCTGATTCTTTACCATCTGACCTACCAGAGAAGCCCCTATATATTTATATCTCTATACAAATCTTCCTCAATTTATAATTTACATCTTGAATCCATTGTAAGTCCAAAGTGTAGTAAGCTGAAACTGCATTTAATACACTAACCTATAGAACATCAGAACTTAGCCTACCCCACCTTAAGTGTGCTCAATCTACCTACAGTTGGATAAAACCATGTAATGCAAAGCCTATTTCATAGCAGAGTGTTGAAAATCATATGTAATTTATAGAATACTGTCTGATAGTGAAAAGTAGAATGGTTTTAAGAGTTGTTTAACTTCGTGATGATGTGGCCACATATGAACTGCCTCTCACTGCCCTGCCAGCTTCACAAGAGAGTATTGTACTTCGTATTGCTGGCTCAGCAAAAGATTAAAATTCAACCTAAGATTTCTATTGAATACATACCACTTTCACACCATCGTAAGCTGAAAAATCATTAAGTCAAACCGTCTAAACACAGTCGGGGACTATCTTTATATAGCTATATATCAGTTTATTGTCATTTTACAACTATTTATATTGGGGGATCTAGAATTCCCTTGGTTGTTTGCTTGGTACATATGAAAGTGTTATGGCAATTACGAAATGCTTGCAATGCCATCCTAAATATTTATAAGGGATTACTTAAAAAGTAAACACTCATTTGTCTTTGAAAGATATTTTCTCTGCAATAATATTTTTTGTAAGTATAAAAATGTTATATATTTTTCATATGTAGATACATGAAGTTTTTATTATATGAAAACCTCAAAATATATCATTTTTAATAATGATATTTTCTTTAAAGTTTGAAGTCTTAAGTATATTTAAAAGTATCCAATGCTTTAAAATTTTCCAGAATGTTTCTCAATATTTATTGTTTTCTATAAAAATGTATATATATCTGACTAATTTAACCTTTCCAAAAGTCTGATGGCATCAAGATACATTACTTATTATTGGGCCATGATGTTCTTTGGTCGTTGTATAATGTGTTTTCCTGTACTAGCCATAAATGCTTGTTCTGAGTTAAAACAATGAATTTTTTCCTCTGGTTATTCCTTCACTATCAGCTATTGGTATTTTCAACTATCTTAGACCATTTTGATTTGCAGGTTTGTAAAAAGTATTGAAAGTCAGGAAAGTAAGCTTGTGCTCTCTCTGCTCAATCATGTCCAACTCTTTATGACCCTATTGACTAGCCCACCAAGCTCCACTGTCCATGGCATTATTCAGCAAGTGTACTGGAGCAAGTCTGCCATTTCCTCCTCCAGGGAATCTTCCCTGACTCAGGAATGGAAACTGTTTCTTCTGAGTTTCTCATTGCAGGTGGATTCTTTACTGCTGAGCCATTGCAGAAGCCTGTTAATAAGCTTATTAATATTGTTTTAAAATTACAGTGTGGGCTTCCCAGGTGGCTTTAGTGGTAAAGAACCCACCTGCTAAGGCAGGAGATGCAAGAGACCTGGATTGGATCCCTGGGTGGGGAAGATCCCTTGGAGGAGGAAATGGTAAACCTACTCCAGTATTCTTGCCTGCAAAATCCCAAGGACAGAGGAGCCTGGTGGGCTAGAGTCCATGGGGTCGCAAAGAGTCATACATGACTGAATCAACTTAGCAGGCACACAGTTACAATAAAAACGCTCTGTGATACCTGAAGTCCTTTCTATTGAGTTGAATAAAAACCTTTGGCTTCTTTATATTTTGTGACATCTATTTTGTCTTTAGAAAATTCCTATCATTTTATTCTGTGCAGTATTCAAGATAAGTATCATTGCTAAATATTTGAATTATAGATATGGAATAAACCATCTGTAATTTATAATCACATTTGACTGTATGTATGAACAATTCCAAAGATACCTAGAACCACACTTTATTAAGCACTTTTTCTCAGTTTTATATTTTAAGAAAGGAGTTTGCTGTTTGTTTTGTCATGAGAAAAACACTTTTATGTTTGTATTGTATCTAATATCTTCTAATTATGTGATTGAAGTTGAAAAATATACATTTAAAAATGCAAATTAAAATAAACTGTACTCTATTACTGCTGTAACACATTGACATAAGCACTTTTTAAAACAAGTACCAACTTTTAGCTCACAATGGGTCACAGTCCAGGAAGGCATATCTGGTTTCTCTGCTCAAGATCGCAAAAGGCTAGAAAGCAAGGTGCTGGCAAAGCTGTGTTCTCCTCTGAAGCTGGAAGCCATCTTCCAATGTCATACAGATTACTGAATGAGAGTTTACAAAAATAGGCTGCTATTTGGCCTGCAGTCACATATTTTAAAGTTGTACCTCCACTTTGCAGGCATTTGAAATAACCAGTGATGTGTTCATAAACAGAATAACCCCAGAGTAAATATGTCTTAAAATAAAATTTTCTTTTAATTTCTTCCAAATGCATTACTAACCAACACTTCCTGTGCTTAGTTGCTCAGTCATGTCTGACTCTTTGCAACCCCACAAGGCTCCTCTGTCCATGAGGATTCTCCAGGCAAGAATAACGGTGTGGGTTGCCATGCCCTGTCCTCCTCCAGGGTATCTTCACAATCCAGGGATCGAACACAGCAGTTCACTCTTACTCATATTCTGTTCTTAATTTATGTAATGACAAATATTGTCTTTACTTTAAGGAATGACACAGGGAAATATTGCTTAGGCAGAATGGCTTCATCCTTCCTCTGACTCAGGAAATCACTAAAGGGAAACATAAAAGTAAACAACAGGACTCAAAAAAAAAAGTTGATAAAATTTTACAAGTATAACACAAGAAGTTTATACAGACAACTAATGAGGTATGCTGGTGAGAAAATTCCTTACAGAATATTATTATTAATAACTTTCATTAGAAAAAGAGCAGGCATATTCTTAAATTCATGATCATTACAAACTAGATAAAATATATGCTGACTGAGGAAATAATTTATTGACTACTATAGTAAACTCTACAAATCAAGAATTATTTGTTTTATATTACTAAAATGTCTTTTGTTTTCTTAACTAATCAAACCTGAAGAGTAGAGTGAACATAGACTTTGGTTTCTGGGGTAGGAAAATAATGCCTCCCAAAGTTATCTATGGGACTTCCTTATAACTCAGATGGTAAAGAATCTGCTTGCAATTCAGGAGACCTGGATTTGATCCTTGGGTCAGGAAAATCCTCTGGAGAAGAGAATAACAATCCGCTCCAGTATTCTCCCCTAGAGAGCCCCATGGACAGAGGAGCCTGGCAGGCTACAGTCCGTGAAATCTCAGAGTCAGACACAACTGAGTGACTAACATGTATGTATGTAAAAATGTCTAAAACCTAATCCTCAAGATATAAGTATGTTAGTTTACATAGCAAGTGCAGGAAAGCTGCTGGTTGTGAAGGGCATTAAGGTTGATAATTAGCTGACCTTACAAGATTTTTTCTACATTAACTCAAATTAAATTGGAGTGTTCAGTTCAGTCGTGTCCGACTCTTTGCGACCCATGAATCGCAGCACTCCAGGCCTCATTGTCCATCACCAACTCCCGGAGTTCACTCAGACTCACGTCCATGGAGTCCATGATGCCATCCAGCCATCTCATCCTCGGTCGTCCCCTTCTCATCCTGCCTCCAGTCTCTCCCAGCATCAGAGTCTTTTCCAGTGAGTCAGCTCTTCACATGAGGTGTCCAAAGTACTGGAGCTTCAGCTTTAGCATCATTCCTTCCAAAGAAATCCCAAGGTTGATCTTCAGAATGGACTGATTGGATCTCCGGGTGAGCCTATTATAATTACAAGAATTATTGTCAGAGAAACCCTAAGTTTCAGGCCCTGAAGATCAAAGGAGAGGTCACAAAGAACATGTGAGACCTAAGCATCACTTCTCTAGAGCCTCCTGAAAGAAAAAGCTGCCAACACCTTGATTTTAACACAAGATCTAATTTGAACGCCTGACCTTCAGAACTAAGAGATAATGTGTGTTTGTTAGTCTGCTAATTTGAGATAATTTTTTACAATAGCCATACTAAATTTAAACAACTCTAAAATTTTACATAATGAATATCAGAATGCATTCCTATTTCTGATGAAGTTCAGTTCAGTTCAGTCGCTCAGCCGTGTCTGACTTTGCAACCCCATGAATTGCAGCACGCCAGTAAATAGTGAACTTCCTGATGCTCAAGCTGGTTTTAGAAAAGGCAAAGGAATCAGAGATCAAATTGCCAACATCTGCTGGATCATGGAAAAAGCTAGAGAGTTCCAGAAAAACATCTATTTCTGCTTTATTGACTATCCCAAAGTCTTTGACTGTGTGGATCACAAGAAACTGTGGAAAATTCTGAAAAAGATGGGAATACCAGACCACCTGATCTGCCTCTTGAGAAATCTGTATGCAGGTCAGGAAGCAACAGTTAGAACTGGACATGGAACAACAGACTGGTTCCAAATAGGAAAAGGAGACATCAAGGCTGTATATTGTCACCCTGCTTATTTAACTTATATGCAGAATACATAATGAGAAACGCTAGACTGGAAGAAACGCAAGCTGGAATCAAGATTGCGGAGAGAAATATCAATAACCTCGGATATACAGATGACACCACCCTTATGGCAGAAAGTGAAGAGGAACTAAAAAGCCTCTTGATGAAAGTGAAAGAAGAGAGTGAAAAAGTTGGCTTAAAACTCAACATTCAGAAAATGAAAATCATGGCATCTGGTCCCATCACTTGATGGGAAATAAATGGGAAACAGTGGAAATAGTGTCAGACTTTATTTTTGGGGGCTCCAAAATCACTGCAGATGGTGACTGCAGTCGTGAAATTAAAAGACACTTACTCCTTGGGAGAAAAGTTATGACCAACCTAGATAGCATATTCAAAAGCAGAGACATTATTTTCCTGACTAAGGTCTGTCTAGTCAAGGCTATGGTTTTTCCTGTGGTTATGTATGGATGTTGGACTGTGAAGAAAGCTGAGCACCGAAGAATTGATGCTTTTGAACTGTGGTGTTGGAGAAGACTCTTGAGAGTCCCTTGGACTGCAAGGAGATCCAACCAGTCCATTCTGAAGGAGATCAACCCTGGGATTTCTTTGGAAGGAATGATGCTAAAGCTGAAAGTCCAGTATTTTGGCCACCTCATGTGAAGAGTTGACTCATTGGAAAAGACTCTGATGCTGGGAGGGATTGGGGACAGAGGAGAAGAGGACAACAGAGGATGAGATGGCTGGATGGCATCACTGACTTGATGGATGTGAGTCTGAGTGAACTCCGGGAGTAAGTGATGGACAGGGAAGCCTGGTGTGCTGCAATTCATGGAGTCACAAAGAGCTGGACACGACTGAGTGACTGAACTGAACTGAACCGAACTGAGGCCTCCCTGTCCATCACCAACTTCTGAAGCTCACTCAAACTCACGTCCATCGAGTCGGTGATGCCATCCAGCCATCTCATCCTCTGTTGTCCTCTTCTTCTCTTGCCCTCATCCCTCCCAGGATCAGAGTCTTTTCCAATGAGTCAGCTCTTTGCATGAAGTGGCCAAAGTACTGGAATTTCAGCTTTAGCATCATTCCTTCCAAAGAAATCCCAGGTTTGATCTCCTTTAGAATGGACTGGTTGGATCTCCTTGCAGTCCAAGGGACTCTCAAGAGTCTTCTCCAACCCCACAGTTCAAAAGGATCAATTCTTTGGTGCTCAGCTTTCTTCACAGTCCAACTCTCACATCCATACATGACTACTGGAAAAACCATAGCCTTGACTAGACGGACCTTTGTTGACAAAGTAATGTCTCTGCTTTTGAATAGTTACTTTAGGATAAAAATATATAGGTCACCTTTGAAAACTGCAACTAGAGGAAAAACACTGTAAAAATTAAAAATCTTGCCATGTTTTGAGGTTTAAGACATAGCTAGTTTTCTTGAATGAGACTTTAAATCTTAAATCAAGTTCTCAGTTTTCCGTTTGAATAGCATCATCTTTGGTTGTTCAGAGGCCATTGACTTCACATATTTTCAATGATTTTTTCTCTTAGAAAGATGACTATACTTTAGATTCCCTGCAGAAAATTTTATCAAGGTTTTGGAGATTAATAAAATAGTTGTTCAGACATTTATTTCCTTGCATACCCAGATCTGCAAAATATGGGTTTCTTGGCAATGGATTAATTACAATTAGGTTACACTGTTTCTTCGGTCATGATTTGTAAAGAGTTAGTCATAAGAGAGAGGCATTTGCATATAACATACAACTCAGTTTTGAGACACTCATGGCTTTCCATTGCTATTAAGCTTTGATAAATCAGATGACCTTGAAATTGTTTAAAACTTTAGTTTACCTTGGAATTTCAATTTTTATGTATTTGAATAAAACTTTTAATATAAAATATAAAGAATCCACCTACAATGCGGGAGATATGGGTTCAAACCTTGGGTTGGGAAGATCCCCTGGAGAAGGGAAAAGGCTACCCACTCCAGTATTCTGGCCGGGAGAATTCCAAGGACTGTATAGCCATGGAGTCGCAAAGAGTCAGACACAACTGAGAGACTTTCACTTTAGTAATAATTACATTAAGCATAATATAAGCAGATTTATTTAAATAATATTTCATGTTAACAAACTTTCAAATGACTTTCATGAATATTAAAGTTCATTTTTACTCTAACAATGTTAATAGTACTATAATACTTCATATTTAGCTGTATGAAAATTAGCTCATGTATTTAATAACATCAGAAAGCCAAATTTAATTCATTCTAACTCAGTATTTATATTATTACTGCTTTGTCAGTTTTGAATAAAAATTGAACATAAATTACACCATTTTTACTTCAATTAGTAGAATTTTTCCTGCCAAGTTGTTTACATTTGTTTAGTTCATTGCTTATTAGGTTCTATGAGTAAATGAGACCTCTGAAGAATGTCTTCCCTAGTTTGCAAACTTGTAATGTATTACAAGTAAAATAATTTTTAGTGTGTAAGTGAAAGTACACAAAATATTGACTTGTAAATGTAGGGATATTTAATCATTAAAGATGCAACATTGATGAATATGAGTCTAAACATTATGATGAAACACTGAAGCAAGATCAGTATTTACTGGCTTATATTTATCACATAAACATTTGTGAATTAGTTTAAGGTAGATATTTTTAATGCAAAATGTTTAACTGGATCCCTTAAAACATATGTCATCAATGATTTAGCCTATTCTTTCAATTTCAATCTTACTAGTCAGATTCACTGCATTTCTCAAACTAATACATTAAAAAGCTTTTAGGAAAGATAAGCTATTTTATTTAGATTATAACATAGTTGATAAGGATAGGAGATCATTTCATGTCTGTAAATTCTATTGTTATTCCCTGGATGCATTTTATTTAAAATAAGGTTTAAAAAAAAAATAAGCACAGCTAACATTTGTTTGCATATCTTAAAGCTAACTTTTAAAACCTTTGTTATTTAAGACATAAGACAAATTTTAAAGCAATTTCATAAAGAATTTGCTAAATTAACCTCTCTTCACTCTCAGAATTATACAGATAGCATGTATAAATTAGTTATTTAAAAGGACTTTAATATATTTCTTTTTAGGCTAGGCTTATATTACATTTTTCTATATCAAACAATGATAAAGGGAAGCTATAAAATGTACAGAACTGGCATGCTAAATAATGATTCCATTGGGTCAGTAGTTTAGCCTGAGATCATTGTGTAATTCAAATAAGCTGAACATTTGTGTCTACTTTAATCACTAATGTCTTCTCTGCCAAGAAAAGAAAATGAGGTACTTAAATTAACACTCTCTTTGCTTTCTTGCCATTTTTTTCATCAAGAAAAGTGAATGTGATAAGAATGTTTTCATATCCTAATTTGTGCAGTGTCTTGGGAAGATTCTTTTTTGGATTCATAGTAAAAAGAGACTCTTTGATTTATGTTTTATCAGGAGCTACAACCATAGAAAAATATGACCTCAGAACAAATTTGTGGATCCAGGCAGGGATGATGAATGGCAGGAGATTGCAGTTTGGTGTGGCTGTTATTGATGACAAACTCTTTGTAATTGGAGGTCGAGATGGCTTGAAGACATTGAACACTGTTGAATGTTACAACCCCAAAACCAAGACCTGGACTGTTTTACCACCAATGTCAACACATAGACATGGTCTAGGTAAGATTCTTCTTTATTGATATCATTTTTGGAAAGTATTTTATTGAAGGTAAGAAACTGAAAGAAAATGAAGTCGCTCAGCCATGTCCATCTCTTTGCGATCCTATGGACGGTAGCCTGCACCAGGCTCCTCCGTCCATGGGATTTTCTAGGCAAGAGTACTGGAGTAGGTTGCCATTTCCTTCTCCAGGGAATCTTCCCGATCCAAGGATCGAACTCAGGTCTCCCGCTTTGTAGACAGACGCTTTACTGTCTGAGCCACCAGGAAAAGTAAGAATGTGTGTTCAAATATAGTATTATTTTGATCAATTATCATTAACTTGAGGTAAGCTGTGAACTAATTTGGAACATATATATGTATATATATTGATGTATATATGTGTTATATATATATATATAAACATATAGATAGATAGATAGATCCTTGACATTTTCCTGTGTTGATCAATGTTCATTAAACTGTTAAAAGAGTGATGTTAAATATACCAAGATGAAATATCCTTGGTTTCCATCAATGGGTGAATGGAAAAATAAAATGTGATACATATCCATGATGAAATATTGTTCAGCCACTAAGAATAATGAAATCTTGCCATCTGCAACAACATGGATGGGCTTTGAGGGAATTATCCCCAGTGAAATAAGTTAGATGGAGAAAGATAACCATATGACCTCACTTACATGTGGAATCTGGAAAAAAAAAAATCATGGATTTAGAGCAAAGATTGGTTGTTGCCTGAAGCAGTGTTTTGAGAGTGGGTCAAATGGGTGAAGGAACTCAACATTAGAAATTTCCAGTTACAAAATGAGGGAGTCATGGGGATATAATGTACAGCATGGTAACTATAATTAATAATATTGTATTGCATATTTGAAAGTAGTAGGAGAATGGATCTTGAAAGTTCTCATCCCATGGGGAAAAATTGCAACCATGTCAAGATGAATAACTGAACTACTGTGGTGATCATTCTGCAAAATATACAAACATTGAATCATTATTTGTACAGGAAACTAATGTGCTGTATCAAGTGTACCTCATTTTCTTAAATAAAATAAAATCAGGAACTTGTAAAAAATATACCTAGATGAGTAGACCTCAAGTTATTCTCAGTTTTCAAAATATGATACTCATACAGCATGTAACATTCATCTACTATGAAGAGAAAATACACAACTATCATGGAAAGACCAGAGTAATACAATGTGGAAGAAATAACAGTTAATGTGAATTGAGAAAGCAATTAATGTGGTTATCTCTAGCATTAGTGGATAATCAAATCTTTGCATTTAATTGTTGCCATCTTGAAAAGTCCATGGGGAGAGGGCAGAACAGATTTAGGAAAAGAGTGACTCATCAATAGGCACTAGATATCAATATAATAGGATTTAACTGATCTCCACTAGGGATAACCTGGAGATGGGGTGAATTGTATTTGGATTCAGAAGTTCTAGGTGTGAGTTTTCAATCTATCATTGGATACTGGCTTGATTTGGGGCCAGCAGTTAAACTATGAACCTTCATTTCTTCATTTGCACAAATTCAAGGCTATGAATTAGATTAAAATTGGATGATGATAATGAATGTGAAACCACTTGTAAATTATAAAGTCCTCAACAAATATTTGAAAAAGAGTAATATAATATGGATCCTGAATTTGTGCTTCTAATCCTGTGGATTGTAAGAAGTCCTAGTTAGTTTTTTGAAGACCTGAAATATGTCAGATAGTTGATTAAGTACATTTAGAAATATACATTAGAAAGATATTGAGGTCTAATTGCAGATTTACTGATCCAGAATTTCATAGGAAAGCAAAATCATAGAGCATTTAAAAAACAAAAATTAATGTACTGTTGTAGTTTCAACACTACAATATAATTCATATCTGCCATCATCTAACACAAACTTTAAAAATAGCTCTGAACTAAAACAACTTACCTTTTTGTTCTTCTGATCTATCTTCACTTTTATCAGTTTTCTGATTTTTATTTTATTTGCCATTGTTGGGTAAATGTCTTGCTTTGTGATATGCAGTGAGATTACAATATTGCCCATGTTATTATACTCCAAGTGGCAAGAAGCTAAAGTAAAATTTTAATATAAAATAAAAACTCAAAATAATTTAGTTGACCTATATAGCTTCTCCCACCTAGATTTGTTTGAAAAAAATCCTTACATGATTATATTAGAAAGCCATATGAGTTCTTTGGTTGTTAAAGTTGAAGATCTAGTCAAAAACATTTTATAGCTATCAATAAATGAAGATTGATTCTTCTGCTGGATAAAATAGCAAATAAAACTGTATTCATGTTAAGTCTGTAATATCAGGGAGTAATGCATCTCTCTAGGGAATGAAGCTAATTAAGACCACATTTGCCTCAACATGCTGAGTTTTTATTTTAGCATTATATCTGTGAAACACATAGTTCTTAAATCATGTCTTCTTTCCTACAACATTTATTTTGTATAAAATTGAATAAGTCATTCTCACAATACACTGTTTGCAAGTAAGTAGTTTTAGGAAAAATTGATAAAATAGTAATATAGTTTTGTTGATTATGGATTTTCTACATGCCATGCTTTGTGCTGTGTGTTAAATATATGATAAGATTTGTTTTTGTTTGTTTAGTTTTCAACTGAGATAAAATTAAGTATTAAAGTTTAGAATTGAGTACTGTTGAGTCTATTCACAGAGTTATGTAGTCATCACCACTATTCAACTCCAAAATATTTTTATCATCCTAAAAAGAAACCCTGCAATCAATAGCAGTCACTCACCATTGCCCCATCTGCCTGACCCCCTTAGCAAAAATTAAACTATTTTCTGTCCTGGTGAAATTGCTAACTTAAGATAATTCATTTAAATAGAATCATAATGTGTGGTTTTCTGAGTTGTTTCCACTGTTTGGTTATTATAAATAAAACAAAAATGAACATTCATGTATGTATCTTTGAATGAATATATATGTTAAATTCTGTTGGATATTTACATATGAGAAAAGTTGTTGAATTACACGGTAGCTCCATCTTTAAATTGTGGAAGAACTGCCAAGATATTTTCCAGAATGGCTGTTCCATTTTCCATCTCCTCAACAAAATATGAGGGTGCCAATTTTTCCACATCTTTGACAATGCTTATTACTATTTATTCTTTTTCTATTATAATGATCACAATATATCTCATGATTTTTTAAAAATTTCTCTAATGAATAATTTTGAGAAATGTTTCATGAGCTTATTGACCGTTTGTACCTTCTCTGGATAAATATGTATAACTTTTGTTCAGGTTATTTTTTCTTTTATTGTTCACTGTAT
The DNA here is from genome assembly GCA_006408695.1 of Aepyceros melampus. Lineage (NCBI taxonomy): Eukaryota > Metazoa > Chordata > Mammalia > Artiodactyla > Bovidae > Aepyceros > Aepyceros melampus. Next base: position 165,749 of record SJXQ01011247.1, read on the forward strand.
ATTCTATATATGAGTTTTCTATCAGATCTAGCATTGTAAATATTTCATCCCATTCTATGGGTTCTAATTTAACTTTTTGATAGGATTCTTTGAAGCACAGAAACTATTGACTTACTAAAGTTAAATTTATTTTCTTTCTTCTGTTTCTTCTGCTTTTGGTGGAGTATAAGAGAAAATATTGTCTAATTGATGGTCATAAAATTTATGCTAATACTTAAAAATTTTATACGTTTTGGTTTTAAATTTAAAAACATAATCGATTATTAATAAGATGTGAGCTAATAGTTCAATATCATTTTCCCATGTTGTTTCACTGTTTTTTGTTGAAAAAAAAATCTTTCTTTTCCATTGAGTTATCTTGATGCGTCATCAAAAATTCATTGGCCATAAATATGAAGATTTATTTATAGACAACTCAGTTCTACTCTATTAATATCTCTGCCTATACTTACACCAATACCACAATGCCTTGATTACTGTAACTTTGTAATAAGACTTGAAATTGGATAATTTCAGCCCTCTGACTTATGCATGACTGTTTAAGAGCCACATATCTGTTATTGTCATACAAATTGCATATTTATACATTATACATCCATCTCAATACAGTTTTAAAATTATTATTCTATGCATATGTCTTTATAATGACAGAAGAAAATAAAGTGCTATAAATTATTTAAAATACATTTATTACCTTAATAGAGTTCTTTACTCTTCTTGTGAATTTATGTTCCTACCTAGAAATGTCTATGGTCTGACCCAAAGGACCCCTTTCAGGGAAGATCCATTAGGAACAAATTCCTTTTATGTTTTGTTTATTTATTTTTTAAAATCTTGATATATGATCATTTCTCCTTTATTTTTAAAGGACATAAAATTCTTAATAGTCTTTTTATGTTAACACTTTGAATATGCCATACCATGTCTTCTGGTCTCTTTGATGAGAAATGAACTGTTAATCTTTTTGAGAATCCCTTGTGCCTGATAAGTTGCTACTCTTTTGCTACTTATAAGATTCTCACTTTGACTTTTAACAGTTTGTGTTATGCCTGTGTGCCTAGTTTTGAGTTCATTTTACTTGTAGGTTCTTGAACCTAGCTATTTTCCAGCTCAGGTGAGCTCCTGATAAGGCAGAGTTGCAAACTGACCACTGAAGTGTGAAGGATTACCACAACATGAACATTGAGCCCCTAAGCAAAGTCAAGTTTTTTTTTTTTTTCTCTCCTTTCCTCATAAAGGTCTTGGCAGTAGTGCCTGAAGAAGACCTCTTGCCAAAACTCAGACATGGGTACCTTAGGATGAAAGGTGGCTGGGAGAGAAATGCAAATATGTGAAGATCATGATCAGCTACATAATCCGAGTTCTTCACTGCAACTTTCTTGAAAGTTTGCAGTACTTTGGTTTTACATCAAGATTGGTGTAAGGATAATAGCTTTTCCCTATGAAGTGGCAAGAATACACAGAACTGTACAAAAAAGATCGTCACAATCCAGATAATCATGGTGGTGTGATCACTAATCTAGAGCCAGACACCTTGGAATGTAAAGTCAAGTGGGCCTTAGAAAGCTTCACTAAGAACAAAGCTAGTGGAGTGATGGAATTCCAGTTGAACTGGTTCAAACCGTGAAAGATGATGCTGTGAAAGTGCTGCACTCAATACGCCAGCAAACTTGGAAAACTCAGCAGTGGCCACAGGACAGGGAAAGGTCTGTTTTCACTCCAATCCCAAAGAAAGGCAATGGCAAAGAATGCTCAAACTACCACACAATTGCACTCATCTCACATGCTAGTAAAGTAATGCTCAAAATTCTCCAAGCCAGGCTTAAACAATATGTGAATCGTGAACTTCTTCATGTTCAAGCTGATTTTAGAAAAGGCAGAGGAACCAGAGATCAAATTGCCAACATCCGCTGGATCATGGAAAAAGCAAGAGAGTTCCAGAAAAACATCTATTTCTGCTTTATTGACTATCCCAAAGCCTTTGACTGTGTGGATCACAAGAAACTGGAAAATTCTGAAAGAGATGGGAATACCAGACCACCTGACCTGCCTCTTGAGAAATCTGTATGCAGGTCAGGAAGCAACAGTTAGAACTGGACATGGAACAACAGACTGGTTCCAAATAGGAAAAGGGGGTACGTCAAGGCTGTATATTGTCACCCTGCTTATTTAACTTATATGAGAGTACATCATGAGAAATTCTGGACTGGAAGAAACACAAGCTGGAATCAAGATTGCCTGGAGAAATATCAAGAATCTCAGACATGCAGATGGCACCACCCTTATGGCAGAAAGGCAAGAGGAACTAAAAAGCCTTTTATTTAAAGTGAAAGAGGAGAGTGAAAAAGTTGTCCTAAAGCTCAACATTCAGAAAACGAAGATCATGGCATCTGGCCCCATCACTTCATGGGAAATAGATGGGGAAACAGTGGAAACAGTTTCAGACTTTATTTTTGGGGGCTCCAAAATCACTGCAGATGATGATTGCAGCCATGAAATTAAAAGATGCTTACTCCTTGGAAGAAAAATTATGACCAACCTAGATAGCATATTCAAAAGCAGAAACATTACTTTGTCGACTAAGGTCTGTCTAGTCAAGGCTTTTCCTTGATGGTTTTTCCTGTGGTCATGTATGGATGTGAGAGTTGGGCTGTGAAGAAGGCTGAGCGCAGAAGAACTGATGCTTTTGAACTGTGGTGTTGGAGAAGACTCTTGAGAGTCCCTTGGACTGCAAGGAGATCCAACCAGGAGATCAACCCTGGGATATCTTTGGAAGGAATGATGCTAAACCTGAAACTCCAGTACTTTAGGCACCTCATGTGAAGAGTTGACTCATTGGAAAAGACTCTGATGCTGGGAGGGATTGGGAGCAGGAGGAAAAGAGGACAACAGAGGATGAGATGGCTGGATGGCATCACTGACTCGATGGACATGAGTCTGAGTGAACTCCGGGAGTTGGTGATGGACAATGAGGCCTGGTGTGCTGAGATTCATGGGGTACCAAAGAGTCAGATATGACTGAGTGACTGAACTGAACTGATGAGACCTGCCAGGTAAAGCCTTTGTAATAACTATGATCAGGTTTAAAACATAATAAGTAGATTTTTAGCAAGAGCTAGATTCTTCATGATTTATCTTTCATTCCTGCTTACACAAATCCTCAAGTTCAGATATAGATGAAAATAATTTATTACCTTCACAGATTTTACCTGTGCATGTGCACATGACCTTTAAGAGTACCAGGAATATCTCCATCTTTTCATATTTCTCCATAGAAATCCTTTCCAAAGGTGCTTGGAAGAAAACCATAGAGCTCCTTATTCTTATGTAGATTAGACTGTTTTTATTTTTTCTTGAATAAATCTCTTCAAATATTTAATATTTTTATTTCACCTTCAGAGTACTGATTTTGAAACATTTTGTCAGTGTTCTCATTATATTTTATTTTGTCATTGCTTCAGATGTCAACAATAGAGATGGTTTTATGTGAGTACAATAAGAAAAAAACCTGGCTAATCCATAAGAAAAGGAGTCTTTTGAAAACATAATGGCTACTAAAGCTTTACAAGTGTCTTATATGGTCTAGCAATCAGCACAGGAAAACATTGTAAAGCAATGAGAATAACACTGATGTAGGCCTTTTGTCAATTATGTTGGTGAACAATGACTCTTCCCCATAGATGGTGAAGTTAGCCACACTTGAGCTAAAAGGACACATGCATAATAGACAAACATAATGTATGAAACTTCAGGCTGTACACACACCAAAGAAAACCAACAACTGAAAAACAAATAAACATAATGTTTAGCTTATGAAATTGATTAGATGTCCTGGAACATGGCTGAAATTAAGACAGGCTTGTTAATTCAAGTGAAAAATGACACCCCTTGGAAAGTCTGATAAGGACAAAAATGCTTCCAGGAAAGATACTGGGTGGCCCAACTGGCATCGTTGCTTCTACTCACTCTAGAGATCTGTGAGATAGCTCTGGTCACTGACCTTAGCTTTTTAATCAGGAATAAGAAGTAACTCAACTGTTGTCATCTATCATGGTAGACAACACTGCTTCAAATGGCTGATCACATGTGTGAACATTCTTAAAATAAGAAGGATATTTCCAAGGTAAGAGAAATCCAAGTAAGAAGGTAGATA
>SJXQ01011248.1:4691-43758 GCA_006408695.1 Aepyceros melampus
CCGTGCACGCAGTCCACCCAACCCTGCAGCAGGCCACCGTTGACCCATGCCTCCCCTGGAGACTCTGGACACTCAGGGCAAGTCTGGGTCAATGTCTTATGGGGTCACTGCTCCTTTCTCCTGGTGCACAGAAGGTTTTGTTTGTGCCCTCCAAGAGTCTGCTTCCCCAGTCCTGTGTAAGTTCTGGTAGCTCTATAGTGGGGTTAATGGCAACCTCCTCCAAAAGGGCTTATGCCATACCTAGGTCTACTGCACCCAGAGCCCCTGCCCCTGCAGCAATCCACTGCTGACCTGTACCTCTGCAGGAGACACTCAAACACAGTTTTGGCTCAGTTCCCATGGGATCTCTGGGTCCTGGTGTGCACAAGGCTTGTTTGAGCCCCTGAGTGTTTCAGGCAGGTACAGTGTTTGATTCTAAATGCGATTTCACCCTTGCTAGTGTCTTGCTGGGGCTTCTTCTTTGTCTTGGATGTGAAGTATCTTTTTTTGGTGGGATTCAACATTCTCCTGTTGACAGTTGTTCAGCAGTGAGTTGTAATTTTGGAGTTCTTGCAGGAGAAGATGAGCGCACATCCTTCTACTCTGCCATCTTGGAGTCAAAGTTATTTTTATCTTGTACAAAGACAGAAAGGTATACCTTTAGAAAGTGAAAGTGAAAGTGAAGTCACTCAGTCGAGTCCGACTCTGTGACCCCGTGGACTGTAGCCTACCAAGCTCCTCTGTCCATGGGATTCTCCGGGCAAGAATACTGGAGTGGGTTGCCATTTCCTTCTCCAAGGGATCTTCCCAACCCAGGGATCGAACCCAGGTTTCCCGCATTGGAAGCAGACACTTTAACCTCTGAGCCATCAGGGGTATCCTTAAATAACAGTTAAAATATGCAATAAAACTGCTCAAACTTAATAAATGAAAAGTTTGCATCAACTTTATCACTTTCTTGCTATAAGCAAGTTCAGCAGGGTATGGGTGGAGGGTGTCATTAATCATGTTAACTATAATGTAATTAAAATGCTGCAAACATCAAATTTTTACAGTTTTCTATACATTCAAGTATCTGTGTTTTAGTTGATAACTCATTTATAGAAAATTTAAGACAACAATATCTGGGAATTCCCTGGTGGTGTGGTGGTGAGGACTCAATCCCCAAGTTCAATCCCTGGTCAGGGAACTAAGATATCGCAAGCCACAGGATATCTCAAGCCACAGGATATAGCCAAAAAAAGTTGTTAAAACTTAAAATACTTAAGAGGCTTCCCTAGTGGCTCAGATAGTAAAGAATCTGCCTGTAATACTGCCTCTTCAATCCCTGGGTTGGGAAGATCCCCTCAAGAAAGGAATAACTACCCTCTCTAGTATTCTTGCCTGGAGAATTCCATGGACAGAAGAGACTGGCGGGCTACAGCCCATGGGGTGGCAAAGAGTTGGACATGACCGAATGGACTTAAAACAACATACTTAACATGTTTATTTTAGATTCAGAAAATAAAGAGTAAGTAACTACTAAAAATTGATTCCAGCAGGGAGACCATCATATGGTGGCATATTGATCTAAAAAAATCTCTATTTCAAATTCCAGACGTCAGTGTTTTGGGAACAAACTGAAATATTTTACACCCACTTAAAAATCCTGATCATTGTTTCCCTCTGCTGTTGCCTAATGTAAAAAACTAAATGAGGCAATGCACATAAATGCAAGTAATTTTTACTTACGAACTACATAATCCTTGTAGTCAATAAATACCATAGCAAAAGCAAACTTTTGCAGTAATAAGCTAAAATAAAGGGTCCATAGTATAAAAGATATGACCTCAGCTAATTAACTTTGCTCTCTCCTAAAAAGACACGCTGATCTAAATTTTATGACCAAACAATTCAAAATGTCATTCTTTACAGTAAATTTTAAGAAACCAGAGCAATTCTTAAAACATATTACAGAGAGAAAATGTGATAAAAACATTGACAAACTGCTTATATTCTTGGTAATTAAACATGTACAAGTAAAATAACCTGGAGTTCCACTTAACAAATCTAATACCTGTAAAATATAATAAACTACAGCAGTGATGGTACAGTAAACTGGTTCATATGTGTTGTTGATGGTAAACATGTACAACTCTTATAATACAGTAACATCCAGAAAAAAATTCATTTTTTTTTTTTTTTACAAAATAGCTTGAACTGAAATAAGTACAATGTATCAGGCCTGAAAAGCATCTTAAGTATTGTATTTAACAACTCTAGAAGTCCATTTCTGAGGCCAAAACAGTTCTTTATAATAAGCTGTTGCTCATAGCTTATAATAATCTAAAAGTCATATATGTCACATTTTTTACCTACAGTGGAAAGAACTTTGAGAAAACAGCCAACCTTAAAGGAACAGCAAGTACATCCATCAACAAAATGAGCCAAGTCTTCTCTGAGATGGCAGAGTAGTAAAAGGACACCCACACACCTTCCCCTGCCAGAGCACCAAAATCGCAACTGGCTGGTGAACAGCCATCAACGCGAAGACACTGAAACCCACCAGAAGAAGACACCCACATCCAAGGAAAATGAAGAAGCCACAACGAAACAGGAGGAGGGGCACAATTATGATAAAATCAAATCCTATATCCACTGGGTGTACAACTCACAAAGTGGAGAACACTACCAAAGAAGTTCTCACACTGTTGTGAAGCTTCTAGGCGCCATTCAGGCTCCCCAGCCTGGAGATCTGGGGAAGGGACTGAGAATCCCCAAGGATTCTGACTTTGAAGGCCAACAGATTTGACTACACAGCTTCCATAGGACTGGAGGAAACAGAGACTCTTGGAGGGCACAAATAAAATCTTGTGTGCACCAAGACCCAGCGAAAAGGAGCAGTGACCCCACAGGAGACTGAGCCTGACCTACCTGTAAATGTGTGAGGGTCTCCTGCAGAGACATGGGTCGGCACTGGCCTACCAAGAGGACGGGGGTACAGGCAGCAACAGTCCTGGGATGTGTGTCTTGGCATAAGTCCTTTTGGAGATCACTTTAGCAGTCTATAGACTCCAGGACTGGGTCTCAAGGCAAACAACTAACAGGGAGGGAGCTAGCCCCATCCATCAGAAGAAAATTGGATTAAAGTTTTAGAAAGCTCTACCCTGCCCACCAGAACAAGACACAATTTTCCCCACAGCCAATCCCTCTCATCAGAAGCTTGCACAAGCCTCTTATCCTCATCCACCAGAGAGCAGACAGAAGAAGTAAGAACTACAATTCCATCAGCCTCCAGAACTAATACCACAATCACAGAAGGCTACTCAAAATGAAAAGAAAGGATTATGTTCCAAATGAAGGGACAAGATAAATTTCCAGAAAAACAACTAAATCAAGTGGAGGTAGGCAACCTCCCCAAAAAAGAGTTCAGAACAATGACAGTGAACATGAGTCAGGATCTTGAAAAAAGAATGGAGAAAAATATTTAGAAGATACAAGAAATGTTTTTCTATTTTATTGACTATTCTGAAGACTTACTATTAGACTGTGTGGATCACAACAAACTGTGGAAAATTCTGAAAGAGATGGGAATATCAGACCACCTGACCTGCCTCTTAAGAAATATGTATGCAGGTCAGGAAGCAGCAGTTAGAACTGGACATGGAACCACAGAGAAAGGGAAATAGGGAAAGGAGTATATCAAGGCTGTATATTATCACTGTACTTGCTTAACTTATATGCAGAGTACATCATGTAAAAAGCCGGGCTGGATGAAACACAAGCTGGACTCAAGATTGCTGGGAGAAATATCAATAACCTCAGATACGCAAATAACACCACCCTTATGGCAGAAAGTGAAGAACTAAAGAGCCTCTTGATGAAAGTGAAAGAGGAGAGTGAAAAACTTGGCTTAAAACTCAACATTCAGAAAACTAAGATCATGGCATCTGGTCCCATCACTTCATGGCAAACAGGTGGGGAAACAATGGAAACAGTGACAGACTTTAATTTGGGGGGCTCCAAAAGCACTGCAGGTGGTCACTGCAGCCATAAAATCAAAAGACGTATGCTCCTTGAAAGAAAAGTTATGACCAACCTAGACAGCATATTAAAAAGTGGAGACATCACTTTGCCACAAAGGTCCATCTAGTCAAAGCTATGGTTTTTCCATTAGTCATGTATGGATGTGAGAGCTGGACTATAAAGAAAGCTAAGTGCCGAAGAATTGATGCTTTTGAACTGTGGTGTTGGAGAAGACTCTTGAGAGTCCCTTGGGCTGCAAGGAGATGTAACCAGTCCATCCTAAAGGAGATCAGTCCTGGGTGTTCATTGGAAGGACTGATGCGGAAGCTGAAACTCCAATACTTTGGCCACTTGATGCAAAGAGGTGACTCATTGGAAAAGACCCTGATGCTGGGAAAGACTGAAGGCAGGAGAAGGGGATGACAGAGGATGAGATGGTTGGATGGCATCAACTACTCAATAGACATGAGTCTGAGTAAACTCCGGGAGTTGGTAATGGACAGGGAGGCCTGGCATGCTATAGTCCATGGAGTTGCAAAGTCAGATACAACTGAGCAACTGAACTGACCTGAACTGAAAAGAACTAAACAAACAGAAATGAACAATACACTAGAATCAACAGCACAATAACTGAGGCAGAAGAGCTGATAAGTGACTTGGAAGATAGAATGCAAGAAATCAATGCTGCAAAACAGAATAGAGATAAAAACAATGAGAAAAAATTAAGAGAGCGTAACAGACCTCTGGGACAACATTAGATGCACCAATATTCACTTTATAGAGGTATCCAAAGGAGGAGGGAGAAAGGATCTCAGAAAATATTTGAAGAGAAAATAGCTGAAAACTTCCCCAACACTGGAAAGGAAATAGTAAACCAAGTCCTGGAAGCACAGAGCATCCCCAGCAGGATAATCCAAGGAGGAACACACTGAGACACTTTGTAATCAAACTGACAGAAATTAAAAACAAAGATAAATTATTAAAACCACCCAGGAAAAAAAGACAAAGAACATACAAGGGAAAACCCGCAAGATTATTGGCAGGTTTCTGAACAGAAACTCTAACAAGCCAGAAGGGAATGGCATGATATATTCCAAGTGATTAAAGGGAAGAACCTACAATCAAGAATACTCTCCCAGCAAGACTCATCCAGATTTGATGGAGCAATCAAAACCTTTGAGACAAGCAAAAGTTAAGAGAATTCAGCACCACTAAGCCAGTTATACAACAAATGCTAAAGGAACTTCTCTAGGCAGGAAACACAAGAAAACAATAAGATCTACAAAAAATAAACCCAAAACAATTCACTGAGGAGGGTGACTGCAGCCATGAAATTAAAAGACGCTTGCTCCTTGGAAGAAAAGCTATCACCAACCTAGACAGCATGTTAAAAAGCAGAGACATTAATTTACCAACAAAGGTCTGTCTAGTCAAAGCTATGGCTTTTCCAGTAGTCATTTACGGATGTGAGAGTTGGACCATAAAGAAAGCTGAGTGCCAAAGAGTCGATGCTTTTGAACTGTGGTGCTGGAGAAGACTCTTGAGTCCCTTGGCCTGCAAGGAGATCCAACCAATCAATCCTAAAGAAAATCAGTCCTGAATATTCATTGGAAGGACTGATGCTGAAGCTGAAACACCAATACTCTGGCCACCTGATGTGGTGACTCATTGGAAAAGACCCTGATGCTGGGAAAGATTCAGGGCAGGAGGAGAAGGGGATGAAAGAGGATGAGATGGTTGGATGGCATCACCAACGTGATGGACCAGAGTTTGAGTAGGCTCCAGGAGTTGGTGATGGACAGGGAAGCCTGGCATGCTGCATTCCATGGGGTCACAAAGAGTTGGACACAACTGAGCGACTAAATTGACCAAAAACAATTAACAAAACAGTAATAGGATCACACATATTAATAATTACCTTAAAAGTAAATGGATTAAATGCATCAATCAAAAGAAATAGACTGGCTGGTTAGATACAAAAACAAGATCATATATATGTTGTCTTGGGCTTTTCTGCTGGCTCAGCCGGTAAAGAATTTGCCTCAACACAGGAGATCTGGGTTCAATCCCTGGGTTGGGAAGATCCCCTGAAGTAAAAAATGGCAACTGATTCCAGTATTCTGCCTGGAGAATCCCATGGTCAGAGGAGCCTGGCAGCTACAGTCCATGGGGTCACAGAGTCAGACATGACTGAGCAATGCAGCACAGCACACACGTACCTGCTGTCTACAGGCTACGCACCTCATACCTATGGACACTTACAGAGTGAGAGTAAGGGGACGGGAGAAAGCATTTCTCACAATTGGAAATCGTAAGAAAACTGGAGCAGCAATACCCATATCAGAAAAAATAGACTTTAAAACAAAGACTGTTATTAAGATTCAAAGGACACTACATAACGATCAAGGGTTCAATCCAAGGTATAACAATTATAAATATATATGCACCCAACATAGGAGCACCTCAATATGTAAGCAAGTACTAACAAACATAAAGGGAGAAGTTGACAGTCAGACAATAATAGACAGTCACACAATAATTAAAACACTTTCATCAATGGACATATCATCCAGACAGAAAACCAATAAGGAAACGTAGGCCTTAAGTAACATTTTAGACATAATTAATACTTATAGAGCATTCCATCTAAAAGCAGTTGACTACACATTTTCCTCAAGCACACACAGAACATTCTCCGGGACTCACCACAAGCTGGGCGTCAAAAGCAAGCCTGGTAAATTTAAGAACACAGATATCATATCAAGCATTTTTTTTCTGATCACAACGGTATGGATTTAGAGTTAAACTAGAATTAAAAAAACTCTAAAACACAAACACGTAGTAGCTAAACAACATGTTACTAAACAATCATTGGATCACTGAAGAAAAAAAAATACCTAGAGACAAATGAAAACACAACAGTCTAAAACTTATGGGATGCAGCAAAGGCACTTCTAAGATGGAAGTTTACATCAATACAATCTTAACTCAAGATATAACAAAAATCTCAAATAAACAACCTAACCTTACACCTAAAACAAATAGAGAAAGAAGAACAAACAAAACCTGACGTTAATATAAAAAAGGAAATCATAAAGATCAGAGCAGACATAAATGAAACGGAGACAAAGAAAATAATCACCAAGATCCGTGAAACTAAAAGGTTCTTTGAAAAGATAACAAGGTTGAAAAACCTGTAGCCAGACTTATCAAGAAAAAAAGAGAACTAAAATCAGTGAAATTAGAAATGAAAAAGAAGTTACAACCAACTCCACAGAAATACCAAGAACCATCGAGACCACTATGAACAACTGTATGCCAATAAAATGAACAACCTGGAAAAAACAGACGAATTCTTAGAAAGATACAGTCTCACTACACTGAACCAGGAAGAAATAGAAAATGTGAACAGACCAATCACAAGCATGAAATTGAAACCATGATTAAAAACCTCCCAACAAATAGAAGTCCAGGACTCGATGGCTTCACAGGCAAATTTTATTAAACATTTAGAAAAGAGTTAACTCTTATCCTTCTGAAACTGTTCCAAGAAGTCACAGAGGAAGGAAAACTTCCCAACTTATTTTATGAGGCCACCATTATGCTGATACCAAAATCAGACAAAGATACCACAAAAAAATTACAGCCCCTATCACTGATGAACATAGATGCAAAAATCTTCAACAAAATACTAGCAATCCATATCCAACGATATGTTAAAAAGATCATACACTGTGATTATGTGGGATTCACCCCAGGGAAGCAAGGATTTTTCAACATCCGCAAATTAACATGATACATCATATCAACAAACTGAAGAATGAAAATCGTATGATCATCTCAATAGATGCAGAAAAAGACTTTTGACAAAATTCAGCACCCATTTATGATAAAAACTCTCCAGAAAGTGGGCAAAGAGGGTACATACCTCAACATAAGAAAAGTCATATATGACAAACCTACAGCTAGCATCATACTCAATGGAGAAAAGCTGAAAGCAAGCCCTTTAAGATCAGCAACAAGACAAGGGTAGCTACTCTCACTACTTTTATTCAACATAGTTTTGGAAGTCCTAGTTACAGCAATCAGACATGAAAAAGAAGTAAATGGAATCCAAATTTGAAAGAAGTTGTTAAACTGTCATTGTTTGCAGCTGACTCAACACTATACAATGGAAGATCCTCAAAATGCTATCAGGAACTGCTAGAACTCATCAATGAATTTGGTAAAGTTGCAAGTTATAAAATTAATACACATTTGTCTGTTGCATTCCTATACACTAACAACGAAAGATCAGAAAGAGAAATTCAAGAAGCAATTCCATTTACTACTGCATCAAAAAGAATAAAATACCTAGGAATAAACCTATCTAAGGAGACAAAAGACCTGTACTCTGGAAACCATAATATGCTAATGAAAGTAATCAAAGAAGACATAAACAGATGGAAAGATATACCATATTCATGGATTGGAACAATCAATAGTGTCAAAATGACTATACTACCCAAGGAAATCTATAGATTCTTGTAGTCCCTATCAAATTGCCAATGGCGTTTTTCACAGAATTAGGACCAAAAAACTCAAAATGTGAATGGGGACACCAAAGACCCCAAACAGCCAAAGCAGTCATGAAAAAGAAAAGCGGAGCTGGAGGAATCAGGCTCCCCGACTTCAGACTATACTACAATGCTACAGCCATCAAAACAGTATGGTACTGGCACAAAAACAGAAATCTACATCAATAGAACACAACAGAGAACTCAGAAATAAGCCCATGTACCAACAGTCAATTAATCTATGACAAAGGAGGCAAGACTACATAATGACTGAAAGACAGTCTCTTCAACAAATGGTGCTGGGAAAACTGGACAGCCACATGTACAAAAAAAAGAAGCTAGATCATTCCAAATAAGCTGAAAATGGATTAAAGACCTAAATGTTACACCAGACACTATAAAACTCTCAGAAGAAAACATAGTCAAAACACTCTCCAACATACTCCACAGCAACATCTTTTTTAATCAATCTCCCAGAATAATGGAAATAAAAGCAAAAATAAACAAACGGGACCTACCTGACCTCAAACAATAAGCAAAAGGGAAAAGACCCACAGATTGGGAGAAAATATCTGGAAATGACGTGACTGATAGGCATTAGTCTTCAAAATTTACAAACAGCTTATGACACTTAATAGCATCAAAATGAATAACTCACTCAAAAAAGGGCAGAAGACCTGAATAAAATTTCTCTAAAGAGGACATACAGATGGCCAATAAGCACAAGGTGTTCAATATCATTAGTTATTAGAGAAATGCAAATCAAAGCTACAATTAGATATCATTTCACACTGGTCAGAATGGCTAACATCAAAAAATCCACAAACAAAAGATGAGAGGTGTGGAAACAAGAGAACACTGCTGCACTGTCGGTGGGAATGAAACTGGTACAGCCACTATGGAGAACAGTTTGGAGGCTCCTTAAAAAACTAACACTAGAGCTGCCAGTAGTCCCACTCTTGGGCACATATCCAGAGAAAAACAGGGCCTGAAAAGACACATGCGCCTGTGTGCATCGCAACACTGTTTATAACAGCCCAAATATGGAAACAACCTACATGTCCATCCACAGAAGAGTGGAAAGGGAAGACGTACACGTATGTGTACGTATGTATGTGTATACACATACATATGATACATAATGCAATATTACTCAGCCATTGAAAAGAATGAAATAAGGCTATTTGCAGCAACATGGATGGACCTAGGCAGTGTCATACCGAGTGAAAATAAACCAGACAGAGATAGAGAAATATCATATGACATCCCTTATGTGTGGAATCTAAAAAAGAAATGGCACAAATGAATGAACTTACAAAACAGAGACTCAAGGCTTAGAAAATGAACTCATTATTGCCAGGGGGAAGGGACAGTTAAGGACTTGGGGAAGGTCATATACACACTGCTCTATTTAAAATGGATAACCAACAAAAACCTACTTTATAGCACACAGAACTCTGCTCAATGTATGTGCCAGCCTGGATGGGAGGGGGGTTTGGGGGAGAATGGATACATGTATATGTGTGTCTGAGTCCCTTCACTGTTCACCTGAAACTATCACAGCATTGTTAATCAGCTATACACCAATACAACATATCTTGGGTGTTAAAAATAAACAAATGAAAATTAAAGAAAACAAAAATGACCCTAGTTACTGAATTATGAAAGGTGCAATCATTAACTATGGCTCTTAAAACCAGATTCCTAAACCAGACACAACTCCATTCCATCAAACGTAATTCATTAGAAAACAGTCTTTTCTAGGATCAAAAAGCTGTATTTGAGTAACAGGATTACATGCCACATGTTACTTTTGAATTTTATCAACATATTATATTCCTCGCTAATAATAGGAAAATAGTAGTACCAGACATCATTTACTCAACTGTACATTCATTATCACTCTTTGATGATTAACAAATTAAGTCAGTAACTATAATGTCTGAAAATTTTCCAAAGGCCAAGAAGGTAAGTGAGTTAATTCTTAGGTGGGTTGATAAGGAGTCCAGGGCCCTCAAGGAGAAAGGGTCTGGGACTCTCAAGGAAGAGAAAGGGACAAATATTTTTTTTTACACTGCTTTGTGTTAGTTACAAAAAAGGTATTTTCTTAAACTGAGTTGTTATGACAACAATCTTTGAGACTAACTTTCTTTAAGCCCAGCTCCAATACACAACAAAACATCATCTTGTGCAAGGGTATATTTTACTGTAAGCTCTGTGCTAATGATTATACAACAACAATGTATCTTGCACTGCAGAAGGACTTGTCTCTCTTTCTTAACAAGAACCTTCTGACTAATCTTGTTATCTTAAGATGTATGTTGTGGGAGTAGGTCTGGTAAAAGTAAGGCCTTGATAAGATGGCAAGTGGGGCACTCTCCTTCACTCTTCTGATGTCTATATCAGAAGCTTTCTCTGTCCCTTCTCCACTTTAATAAAACTCTGACACACAAAAGCTCTGAGTGATCAAGCCTGGTTGCAAAGCTAAATCTTCTTTTTGGGAGATCATGAATAAGACATCGTTCACCATAAACCATCAAAGGCTCATGCTGTTGCTGGGATTAAACAGCATTGGGCATTAAATTATCCTAGTCAGAAACATGACTAACATAAGTCATGAATTCTTATGAATGACAAACATAATTTGTTAGACTTTAATGTTACACTCACTCTAATCAGCTTTATAATAATTATTTTATGAAAGAAGAAAGAGCTTATTTAAAAACAAAGTAATGCACTAAAAACATTATTTAAACCCAAACGTAACTTACACTGGTATAATAGTGGCCCCCAAAATACTTTAAAAATTACAATGATCTTGAATGCATTAAAAGCAAAAACTATTTCTCCTTCTACTTAAACCTACAACTCCAGATGACTGTCTCACAAGCTAAACTCTGTACATAACCAACAGGCAATTTAAATAACAGAAAGAAAACAAGGGAGAGAGGAAAGGAGTGAAGAGAGTAAAGAAGATTCAAATTTACCCCAAATTCCCAAACCAAATAAAGTACTAAAAATAAATGCAAGCAAAAGCTTTCTGGAATACTATTCAGCCATAAAAAAGAATGAAATCATGCCATTTGCAGCAACATGGATGGACCCAGAGACTGTCATACTGAGTTTTTGAAATAAATCTGACAGAGAAAAACAAGTATTCTGATGTTGCTTACATGTGGAACCCTAAGAAAAAGGAAAAAAAAAGATACAAATAAACCTATTTGCAAAACAGAAACAGTCACAGATGTACAAAACAAATTTATGGTTACAAAAGGGGAAAAGAGCCATAAGGAGGATACATTGGGAGATTGGTCTGACATATACACACCACCATACATAAAAAAATTAAAGTGAAAGTGAAGTGGCTCAGTCACTTCTAACTCTTTGCAACCCCAGGGACTATAGCCTGCTAGGCTCCTTCATCCATGGGATTCTCCACGCAAGAATACTGAAGTTGGCTGCCATTTCCCTCTCCAGGAGATCTTCCCAACACAGGGATTGAAACCAGGTACCCACACTGCAGGCAGACTCTTTACCTTCTAAGCCACCATAAAACAGATAACTAATAACAACCTACTGTATAGCACAGGGAGATCTACTCAAAACTCTGTAATGACCAATACAGGACTAAAATCTAGAAGAGTGGATATAACTAATTCACTTCGTTTTACAGCAGAAACTAACACAACATTGTAAATCAACTATACTGTAATAAACAGTAAACTTAAAAAATACAGAAAAAGAGAACCTTCTATTGCTAGTAATGATGATTAGGTACATCACACCAATCTTCTGACTGAGGAAACCTGAAAAACTGGACTAAATTTTAAAATGAAAAGTCTGCTTATAGACATAAGGCAGACAATACTTGTTTTTCTCTGTCAGATTAATTTCACTCAGTATGACAGTCTCTAGGTCCATCCATGTTGCTGCAAATGGCATGATTTCATTCTTTTTTATGGCTGAATAGTATTCCAGAAAGCTTTTGCCCGCATTTATTTTTTTAGTTCTTTATTTGGTTTGGGAATTTGGGGTAAATTTGAATCTTCTTTACTCTCTTTACTCCTTTCCTCTCACCCTTGTTTTCTTTCTGTTGTTTAAATTGCCTGTTGATAGTTACGTACAAAGTTTAGCTTCAGTCTAAAATTCAGGAAACGACATTCCAGAGAGGCAGGTGTGGTATATAGGCTTTCCCGCCTCTGGAGGCATCTGTTGATTCCAAAATTAGTGATTTAGATGCTGAGAATCTAAACAAAACTCTGCCAGCATCATTGAGCTTGTTGTTGTTTAGTTGCTAAGTCATGTCCAACTCTTTGTGACTCCATGGACTGCAGCCTTGCCAGGCTCCTCTGTCCATGGGATTTCCCACGCAAGAACAGTGGAGTGGGTTGTTATTTCTTCTCCAGGGGATTTTTCTGACCCAGGGATCAAACTCACATCTTCTGCACAGGCAGGCAGATTCCTACCACTGAGCCATCAGGAAAGTCCTATCACTGAGCTAGCCAGAGAAAAAATGAAATCCAGAGCCACCTCCAAACTTTGAACTGGTATCCCAATCTCGGAGCAAGAATGACTGGGATTAAATGAAGTTCAGCTTCTAATCTTAATCCTTAAAGGTAGACCAAGAAACCTGAGATTTATAATGCCCCTATATTTCTGCCAAAATTAAATGACTTATAAGTCCTCTGTCACAGAAGACTGCTATCATTCAATTAAAAGGCCCCAAAATATTTCTATAGTTCCCAATTTAAAAAAAAGAGAGAAACCCAAAAAAATAACACATAACTGAAAAAGAAATGAAGCACGACCCAAAGGGATCTAGATAATTAAGTTATCAGACACAGACTTTTAAATAACTGTACTGAAGAGTAAGACTAAGAACTCTGGCAGAGAGGCTGAAGCTAGAAAGAAAACCAAACTGACTTCTAGAACTAACAAGCAAAAGAACCTAAACCAACTCAGCTGACAAGCTTGATGCATATTAGATATAGCTTTAGAGAGAATTAATGAACTAGGAAATAGCTCAGAAATACAATTTTAAAAACACACATAGGAATATGATGATGAAAATACAGAAAAGGGCTTAAGAAACATAGGACACAAGATAAAAAGGTCTAATACATGTAAACTGGAGTCGCAGAAGAAGAGATGACAACAGGACAGGACACTATTTGAAGTGACGTGGGATGAGAATTTTACAAAACTTTATGAAAGCCCCTCCAGAGTGCTGTCCAAGAAAACTTTCAGCAATGATGGAAATGCCATCCACCTGCCAATAAGGCAGCCAATAACTACATGTGGCTACTGAGAACCTGAAATGTGAATAAATGGATTTTTAACTAATAGTTAATGTTTAACTACTGATAATTAATTCAACTAATGATAATTAAATAAACAGCCACACATAGCTAGTGGCACTGGATAGCGCAGTCCCAAGTCACAGACCTAAGAAGCCATACAAACACCAAGTAGATCAAGAGAGAAGTGTACCTGGATACATCACAGTAAAACTGCCTGAAAACCAAAAATAAAGCCCCCCAAAGCCTGAAAGGCAAAGAGACCACAAGCAGGATTCCATCAAAGCAGCAACGACAGGACTGACAGGTGATCTCTGAACACAAACAATGGAAACCAGGTCTCAATGGTGTAACACTCAACGTGCTAAATGGAAATACTGGATTAGCCAAAAGGCCCCTTTAGGTTTTTAAGTAAAAATAAAAGACATATTTTTCACTTTCACCAAGAACTTTATTGAACAACATATTTAACATTCACTTTTTGTTCTGCTACCTTCTGCCATTTTTGAGGCAACTTAATAATCCATCTTCCCAAAACTTTTTCTCTTTTTGAGCAAAGAACTGTTTTGTTTTGTTTTGTTTTTTTGCAAAGAATTGTTTCATGTGCCTTTTACAATCTTACATTAAGAAAATTTTGTAAAGATCAAAATAAATGAACATCCAAAGGTGCAATATCTGGTAAATATGGTGGATCAATCAGAACTTCTCAGTCAGCCTGTAACAGATTTTGTCTGGTCATCAGCTTGCATTATTCTGATAGAAGATTATGCATTTTCTGTTGACTAATTCCGGACACTTTCTGTTGAGTGCTGCTTTCAGTTTGCCTAATTGGGAGCAGTACCTGTTGGAATTAAACATTTGGTTTTCCTGAAGGAGCTCCTAACAGAGTCCTCCCTTCCAATCCTACCATATACACACCACCACCTTCAAGACCAGTCTTCACTGAGGTTGGTGGCGATTCATTTTGCTTGCCCCACAATCTCTTCCATTCCACATTATTGAACAGCTTCCATTTTCAGCATCTGTCACAATTTGTTTTAAAAACAGAACATTTTCATTATGTTTAAGTTGAGAATCACAAGCACAAATATAGTCAAGGAGGTTCCCGTTCCTCCACCCCCTTAACTTATGTGGAACCCAAACATCAAAGCGAATAACACAACCAAGCTGGTGCAAATGATTTTCAATGGTTGGTTGATTTGAATGTTTTGAGTCTGTTGGCTATTCCAGCATGGTATAACATTGACTGTTCTCAATTAATGTCCCAATTTGATCACTATCAACCTCAACTGGTCTACTCAAAGGAGGAGCATCATCAACAAGTAAGAAATCTCTAGCACAAAAGTTTGCAAACCACTTTTGATGTGCTTGATCAGTCACAGCACCTTCTCCATACACTACACAAATCTTTTTTTCAGTGCTGCATTTTTACCTTTCTTTAAATATAAAGCACAACATGCCAAAAATGTTGTCTTTCTTCCATCTTCAATACTAAAAAGGCACACAAAAATTCAGCAATTGTGATACAGCTTTTTTAAAAAATGAGCACTGATATGACAGCTGTTACAACACAATCTAACAAAATTGCTACTAGAACCATCGTACAGCAAACATCAAACAAACTTCTTGGCCAAATCAATTAACTCCCTACGTAGATTCCCCATGTCCAGGCAAAAAACCAACAAACAAAGACACTTTCAAGAATAAACATGGAAAAAAGACATCATCAGACAAGCAATCCCAAACAAATTCCTCACCAGACAGACGCCAAAATTATAAGAGTATTCTTTAGAAAAATAGAAAATCAACTCAGCTAAAAAAAAAAGTATTTAGAAAATAAAAACAACGTAACTATATAAAACACTAATATCTTTTGAGTGCTCAAAAGCATACATGGAACTAACTACAGAGTAGTAAACAGCATATAATCCACGAGCGGGCAGGGCACAGTTAATATCTTCTGAAGCTGCTATGCTGAAGAAGAAAATGTACTGAGACATACTATACTTTAACAAATCAAGAAAGCATTTTCAATTTCTAGGACAACCACTTAAATACATAAAACCACCAAGAATCAATCAACCAATAAACAAACACAGAAAAACAGATTAGGAGATTATTAAGCCAATCGTGGAAGATAACTTTGCCCTTCCAATGCATGGAGCGTCGATCTGAACCTTGGTCAAGGAAGTAATATCTCACAGTGACATGGCCAAAATATTCATCATCATCATCCAAAGGCAGAAAAGGAGAATGAAAGTAAGTTCAAAGAAACAGTATAACTAGAAATCACTTATTAGAAATATCTATTTAAACTCAAATATATCAGTGAGTATAATGAATGTAAACTTACTAAATGTTCCAATTAAAACATAAACATGGTCAAACCCATTTTTTAAAAAGAACTTATGCTACTTACAAAAGACTTACAATTTCTATAACCAAAAGCTGCAAATAATAGGGTAGAAAAAGGTATACCATGCCAACATTTAAGACCTGAAGCTAACATTATCTGTCATAACATAGTCTGTTGTTCAGTCGCTAAGCCAGGTACGACTTCTTTGTGACCCCATGGACTGTATGTAACACAGCAGGTTCCTCTAGCCATGGGATTTCCTAGGCAAGAATACTGCACTGGGTTCCCATTTCCTTCTCCAGTGGATCTTATCAACCCAGGGATTGAACCCATGTCTCCTGCATTGGCAGGCGGATTTGTTACCACTGACCCACCAAGGAAATTGCTTAATAAAGTACTCTATTAAGAAATATGCATTATTATTGTTATCAAACATTTAGTGTTAGTTAACAAAAGGTTTGTTTTAGCAGGCAGAAACAAAAATGCTTCATTTCTAAACACCTACATAACATATTTGAAATATATAAAGCAAAAATGACAAAAACTATACAGAGAAGAAATCTACAATTGTTTTTTGGACATTTTAATAAACTTTTCTCTGAATAAGTGCAAAGTTAAAAAGTAATGATAACCATTTTAAAAGGAAACAAACTGGATATAACTGACACACATATTACATGACATCTAATAACCACAGCCAAGAAAAAAAATCTTAGCCCTATATAAGGAATATTTACCAAGACAGACTATATGTCTGCCATAAAGTAAGTCTCAAATTTTAAAGAATTGAAATCTTACAGATTTACTTCTTACTATGGTGGAGTTAAGATAGACATTAGTAAGAAAAAAAATTTAGAAATACCTCATGTTTAAAAATTAAGCAAGATACTTCTGAATAAACCATAGCCCAGTGAACAAAACTAAAAGTCGGTTCCATGAAAAGGGATAAACTGGTAAGATGGGTCAAGAAGAGACACAAGTCACAGACAGTGACCATCTAGAATGAAAAAGAGGACATCACAATAGACTCTAGACAAAGAAAGATGACAAGAGAGTATATTTACAATTTTATGCAGACATATTTGAAATTTTACATAAAATGAAGGGATTCCTAGAAGACACAATTTACCAAAACTGATAGGAAAATTAAAATTCTAAAGAGCATTATGACATTACAGAAACTGAAGCCTCTACTTAAAATTTCACAGAGAAAATTCCAAGCCTAGAAAGCTTCAGTGAATTCTACCAAGTATTTTAATGATGTTCTAACACCTTTCTTACATAAATTACTTGAGAAAAAGGTAAAAGAAAAGATACTTCCCAACTCATGTTTTATAAAGTCAATGTTACCTTGATATAAAACCCAACATTTTCAGAAATGAAGATTAAACCTGAATGAATCCAAGAAAAAAGATAATGCTTTAAGGAAATAAAAAAAAGGAGGAACAGTTCTGAAATCAAAAGAAATGAAGAGATTAAAAGGATAAGACAAAGCAACTACTTAATGAGGTAACAGGGATTCAACATTCAGAAAACAAAAGTCCTTAAAGAGCACCACCATACCAGAATAAATAGTAAAAGTCACAATTCAAGAAAGCTTTCTTGAAAATTAAAAAAAATAAAATAAAATTGCTTACTGAAAGACTACCATGTATACTTAAGAATTCAGCCCAGAAGGCCAACATCTAATTTTCAAAGGCAGTAGTTTATGCCACAAAACAGAGTAACATATTCCAGATAAGCAAGATAGGAAAATATAAGGTGTTTTATATAGTCAGTAAAATTTATTTTCAGCACATGAAAGACACAAACTATTATCAAAATGCTCCAAATTGGGAAATATACCTCCCATGAGCTGTTCCAAAATCTAGAGAACAAATTTGTAAGAAGTAATAGACCTATCTCATTCATGAACATAGGTGAAAAATACTAAACAAAGATCAGTAGATTAATTTGTAGAAAATTAAGAGCTCAAAATTAAACTGGGTTTAGTCGAAGAAGACAACGTTGGTTTAACACTTCAAGAGCAATAAAATAATATCCATCACACTTAAAAAAAAAAAAAAACTGGAAAAAAATGAGATTGTCCAAAAAGATGCAGAAAAAGCATCTGATAAAATTTAATATCCATTTGTGATTTAAACAAACAATAAAAAAAATTAGTAACTAGTAACACTGGACTGGAAGAAACACAAGCTGGAATCAAGCTTGCAGGAGAAATATCAATCACCTCAGATATGCAGATGACACCACCCTTATGGCAGAAAGTGAAGAGGAGCTAAAAAGCGTCTTGTTGAAAGTGAAAGAGGAGAGTGAAAAAGTTGGCTTAAAGCTCAACATTCAGAAAACGAAGATCATGGCATCTGGTCCCATCACTTCATGGGAAATAGATGGGGAAACAGTGGAAACAGTATCAGACTTTATTTTTTGGGGCTCCAAAATCACAGCAGATTGTGATCGCAGCCATGAAATTAAAAGATGTTTTCTCCTTGGAAGCAAAGTTATGACCAACCTAGATAGTATATTCAAAAGCAGAGACATTACTTTGCTGACTAAGGTCGGTCTAGTCAAGGCTATGGTTTTTCCTGTGGTCATATATGGATGTGAGAGTTGGACTGTGAAGAAGGCAGAGCGCCAAAGAATTGATGCTTTTGAACTGTGGTGTTGGAGAAGACTCTTGAGAGTCCCTTGGACTGCAAGGAGATCCAACCAGTCCATTCTGAAGGAGATCAGCCCTGGGATTTTTTTGGAGGGAATGATGCTGAAGCTGAAACTCCAATACTTTGGCCACCTCATGTGAAGAGTTGACTCACTGGAAAAAACTCTGATGCTGGGAAGGATTGGGGGCAGGAGGAGAAGGGGATGACAGAGGATGAGATGGCTGGATGGCATCACTGACTCGATAGGCGTGAGTCTGAGTGAACTCCGAGAGTTGGTGATGGACAGGGAGGCCTGGCGTGCTGCGATTCATGGGGTCGCCAAGAGTCAGACACGACTGAGCGACTGAACTGACTGACTGACACATACAACATATATGCAAATGCATGGTGGGTCTGTAACATACGGAATATGTAATATATCTGACAATAACAGCACAAAGGACAGTTGGAAACAAATTACTAAAGTAAGGAAATAACATCATATGTTATAAATCAAATCTACATGAGGAAATAGAGAACCAGAAATTATAAGGTTAGTACAAAAACTATAAATATGTTTTCTTATCTCAGTTTCTTTAAAAAGACTTTAAATTACATAAAGTAATGTAACAATTTATTCTGGAGTTTGTATCTACTACTGTGGGCAAGAATCCCTTAGAAGAAATGGAGTAGCTATCATAGTTAATAAAACTGAGTCCAAAATGCAGTACCTGGATGCAATCTCAAAAATGACAGAATGATCTCTGTTCGTTTCCAAGGCAAACCATTCAATATCATAGTAACCCAAGTCTATGCCCCAACCACTAATGCTGAAGAAGGTGAAGTTGAACGGTTCTATGAAGACCTATAACACCTTCTAGAACTAACACTCAAAAAAGATGTCCTTTTCACTATAGGGGACTGGAATGCAAAAGCAGGAAGTCAAGAAACACCTGGAGTAAAAGACAAATTTGGCCTCGGAGTACAGAATGAAGCAGGGCAAAGGCTAATAGAGCTGTGCCAAGAAAAACACACTGGTCATAGCAAACACCCTCTTCCAACAACACAGAAGACTCTATACATGGACATCACCAGATGGTCAACACCAGATTCAGACTAGTTATATATTCTTTGCAGCCGAAGATGGAGAAGCTCTATACAGTCAGCAAAAACAAGACCAGGAGCTGACTGTGGCTCAGATCATGAATTCCTTATTGCCAAATTCAGAGTTAAATTGAAGAAAGTACGGAAAACCACTAGACCATTCAGGTATGACCTAAATCAAATCCCTAACAATTATACAGTGGAAGTGACAAATAGATTTAAGGGACTAGGTCTGATAAGAGTGCTTGATGAACAATGGATGCAGGTTCATGACATTGTACAGAAGACAGGGAGCAAGACCATCCCCAAAAAAAGAAATGCAAAAAAGCAAAATGGCTGTCTGAGGAGGGCTTACAAATAGCTGTGAAAAGAAGAGATGTAAAAAGCAAAAGAGAAAAGGAAAGATCTACCCATTTGAATGCTGTGTTCCAAAGAATAGCAAGGAGAGATTAGAAAGCCTTCCTCAGCGATCAGTGCAAAGAAATAGAGGAAAACAACAGAATGGGAAAGACAGAGATCTCTTTATGAAAGTTCCCTTGGAACATTTCATGCAAAGATGGGCTCAATAAACGACAGAAATAGCACGGACCTAACAGAAGCAGAAGATATTAAGAAGAGGCGGAAAGAATACACAGAAGAATTGTACAAAAAAGATCTTCACTATCCAGACAATCACAATGGTGTGAACACTCACCTAGAGCCAGATATCCTGGAATGCGAAGTCAAATGGGCCTTAGGAAGCATCACTATGAAGAAAGCTAGCGGAGGTGATGAAATTCCAGTTGAGCTCTTTCAAATCATGAAAGATGATGCTGTGAAAGTGCTGCACTCAATATGCCAGCAAATTTGGAAAACTCAGCAGTGGCCACAGGACTGGAAAAGGTCAGTTTTCATTCCAATCTCAAAGAAAGGCAATGCCAAAGAATGTTCAAACTACCACACACTTGCACTCATTTCACACACTAACAAAGTAATGTTCAAAATTCTCCAAGCCAGGCTTCAACAATACATGAACGACGAACTTCCAGATGTTCAAGCTGGATTTAGAAAAGGCAGAGGAGCCAGAGATCAAATTGCCAACATCCGCTGGATCATTGAAAATGCAAGAGGGTTCCAGAAAAACATCTATTTCGGCTTTATTGACTATACCAAAGCCTTTGACTGTGTGGATCACAATAAACTGTGGAAAATTCTGAAAGAGATGGAAATACCAGACCACCTGATCTTACTCTTAAGAAATCTCTATGCAGGTCCAGAAGCAACAGTTAGAACTGGACATGGAACAACAGACTGGTTCCAAGTAAGAAAAGGAGTACGTCAAGGCTGTATATTGTCACCCTGCTTATTTAACTTCTATGCAGAGTACATCATGTGAAATGCCTGGCTGGATGAAGCACAAGCTGGAATCAAGACTGCTGGAAGAAATATCAATAACTTCAGATATGCAGATGACACCACCCTTATGGCAGAAAGTGAAGAACTAAAGAGCCTCTTGATGAAAGTGAAAGAGGAGAGTGAAAAAGTTGGCTTAAAGCTCAACATTCAGAAAACGAAGATCATGGCATCTGGTCCCGTCACTTCATGGGAAATAGATGGGGAAACAGTGGAAACAGTGTCAGACTTTATTTTTGGGGGCTTCAAAATCACTGCAGATGGTGACTGCAGCCATGAAATTAAAAGACACTTGATTCTTGGAAGAAAAGTTATGACCAACCTACATGTCACATCGTCACTTAGTCGTGTCCGACTCTTTGTGACCCCGTGGAATGTAGGC
Organism: Aepyceros melampus; assembly: GCA_006408695.1. NCBI lineage: Eukaryota > Metazoa > Chordata > Mammalia > Artiodactyla > Bovidae > Aepyceros > Aepyceros melampus. The sequence continues at coordinate 26,402 of SJXQ01011248.1, forward strand.
TACCAGGCTTCTCTGTCTATGGGATTTTCCAGGCAAGAGTACTGGAGTGGGTTGCCATTTCCTTCTCCATGACCAACCTAGACAGCATATTAAAAATCAGAGACATTACTTTGCAACAAAGGTCTGTTTAGTCGAGGCTATGGTTTTTCGAGTAGTCATGTATGACTGTGAGAGTTGGACTGTAAAGAAAGCTGAGCGCCGAAGAACTGATGCTTTTCAACTGTGGTGTTGGAGAAGACTCTTGAGAGTCCCTTGGACTGCAAGGAGATCCAACCAGTCCATCCTCAAGGAAATCAGTCCTGAATACTCATTGGAAGGATTGATGCTGAAGCTGAAACTCCAATACTTTGGCCACCTGATGTGAAGAGCTGACTCATTTGAAAAGACCATGATGCTGAGAAAGATTGAAGGCGGGTGGAGAAGGGGACAACAAAGGATGAGATGGTTGGATGGCATCATCAACTCAATGGGCTTGAGTTTGAGTAAACTCCTGGAGTTGGTAATGGACAGGGAGGCCTGGCATGCTGCAGTCCATGGGGTCACAAAGATTCAGACACAACTAAGCAACTAAACTGAACACACAGCAACGTGTATAACCAAAACAGAGGAGAATGGAGTGGAGCTATATAGGAGCAAAGTTTCTATATAATGTTGGAATTAAGTTAATGTAAATCTGAAGTCAATCTGATAAGACTATAATGTAAACCTTAAAATCATTAAGAGAATGAAATAAGAAGGTAAAAATCATGAAAGGAATTAAAATATTACCTTAAGAAATATTCAGTGCAATGAAAATAATAATGCAGATACAGAAGGACAGAGACATGAGACAGACAGAAAACAAAATGCAAAATGGCAGACATAAATCCAACCATACCCAAAAAACATTTACTGTGAATGCATTAAGCAATACGATCAAGAGGAAGGGATTGTAGGAATCAATCAAAAAAGAACAAGATCAAATTAAATACTGTCTACAGAAGACACACTTTAGATCCAAAGACACAAATAGGATAAAAGTAAGTGGATGGAAAAAGACACTGTGCAAAGAACCACCACAGAAAAACTGAAGCAGATACGCTAATATCAGACAGCTTCTAAAATGGTTTTAGAAATGAAGAGGTACGTCTTATAAGAATAAAAGGGTCAGTTCATCAGTAAGATAAAAAAAATTACAGACATGGGTTTCCTGGTGGTTCAGTGGTTAAGAATCCACCTTGCAATGCAGGGGACATCGGTTTGATCCCTGGTCCAGGACGATTCCACGTGCCACAGGGCAGCTAAGCCAGCCCATGCACCAGTCGCTGAGCCTGTGCTCAGGAACCCAAGAGCCGCAACTACTGAGGCTGACATGCCACGACTACTGAGGTCCACACATCCAGGGCCTGTGCTGTACAACAAAGGAGGCCCCTGCAGAAGCAGCTCGCGCACTGCAACTAGAGAGTGGGCCCAGCTCTCTGCAGCTGGAGAGCCCACGCACAGCAACGAAGACCCAGAGCAACCAAAAAGAAATCAACAGACTTTCGTAAAAATCAAAAAGTAAAGAAAGAAATGGCTTGTCCACAGACATTTTAAAAGAATTGTAAACATACATATGTACCTTATAACAGGGCTTCAAAATTCATGAAACAAAACTGACAGAAACAAAGGGAGAAAAACACTATTCAACACTAGCTGGAATATTTCAACACTCCATCTTTAATAGAAATAGAACTAAGCAGAAGAATAACAAAGAAACATAAAACAAACACAATATACCATCTAGAGCTAACAGACGTCTAGAGAATATTCCATTCAACAACAGAATACATGTTCTTCTAAAGTACACATGATACACTCCTAAAACAGATCATAAGCTAGGCCACAAAACAAGCACCAACAAATTTAAAAGGATTGCAAGCACACAACGTACGTTCTCTGACCAAAATGAAACTAAATTAGTAATCAATTACAGAAGGAAATTTAGGGAATTCACAAATATAGGAAATTAACATACTCCTAAATCAATAATAGACCAAAAGAACAAATCAAAAGGAAAATCAGAAAACACTTGAGTAAAATCAAAAACACAACATATGAAAACTTACAGGATCAATCAACTGCGTGCTTGCAGGGAAATTTACACTTGTAAATGTCCATATTAAGATAAGAAAGGGAAAACATTTTGTATGAATTTGAGATACTTCTTAAATACCATAAAGCGGGGCAGGAGGCCATAGAAACCTCTGAGGGAGGTAGTAAAAAAAGAGTACTTATCCAAAATACAAAAATAATTCCTTCAATTAATTTTAGTTTTTGTGAAGAGAACACAAAGAAAAACTGATCAAAAGATGTAAATAAGCATTTCACAAGAGATATCCAAAAGTCAATAAACTTATGAAAAAATGGTAAACCTTTTAACTCACCCGGAAAACAAAAATGAAAACCAAAAATACCACCTCACATCAGAACACCAAAAATAAATGACAATCCAATTGTCAGTGAGGATATAGAACAATGGGAACTCTCATACACTGTTCATGGGAATGTGAATTGTTATAACCACTTTGGGAAACTGGCAGTATTTATTAATACTATATTAGGCCTATAATCCAGAAAATTTGCTATTAGGTCTAAACTCAATAAAAATTAATAGTATATGAACAGACAGGTACAAATATGTTCACACAGCATTATTAATAATAATCAAGAAGTAGAAACAATGCACATCTATCAACAGATTGTATGACAAACTGTGGTAAATGAATACAAAGTAATATTACAGAGCAATGAAAGTGAACTACAGTTAAGGAATTAACATGGATGAAACTCAAAAACAGGTGAAGCAAAAGCAGCTACAAATAAAATACATACTGCGTGAGTCCATTTATATTAAGTTCAAAAACAAGCATAATTAAGTCAGAATAGTGCTTGGCGGGCTACACCCCACGGGGTCGCAGAGAGTCAGACACGGCTAAGGGACTCAGCACAGCGCAGCGCTAGCTCTGGAGGGAAGGGAGAAGGCAGTAAACGGCTGGTGAGAGAAGAGAGCTCTAAAACGCCACCAGAGTTCTTCCTGACTGAGTGCTAGTTACACACATCATGGTTTACAGTAGCTCACTGAGCATCAGTTTGTGTGTGTTTTCTGTATTAATATTATCCTTCAATAATGAAAACTAAAGCACCACTTAACACAAAAAATAAAATCAGTTGAATCATAGTAAAATTAGAGTGCTTGAACCTTAGACGGTACTAATTTTTTAAAGACTGAGCTTTTGATATAAATATTAAGTTCAATCTCACAAGCAATGAAGACTTATCAACTGAAACAAGATGATACCATTTGAAAATAGTTAAGTGGAGGAAACCTAGCTAATTCCCTTCTCTAGGGAATACTCTGTTCACACCTACTGACAGAAACACAATTACCTTCCTTCTCACTTTTCCTTTTTAAGAAACCTTCCTTTACAGTCCTAGAAAGAGCTGCTCTATGATCCACAGGAGAACAGTGCAACCGTGGTTCCTGAATTTCCAGTTCAGGCCTAACTAGCTTCTAAGAGATACTCAGCCCTATATCCTTCTAATAATAAATTCGTGTTGCTAATGTTTGTTTCTAGGAACCAAATGACCAATGGATATAACACCGTGATATAGGATATATTACAACCATGTTACATAATAGTTCTGTTTACATCAGAAGTTGAAAATTGGCAACTTCAGACTGTTTGATCCAAAAAGTGGTTTGTTTGCTTTTTTTTTTAAGTATAGATACATGTTATGAATTACAGTCTTCCTCACTAGACTTTAGCCAAATTCCTAGGAGGCAAGTACTGGGTTGCCATTCCCTTCTCCAGGAGATCTTCCTGATCCAGGGATTGAACCTGGGTCTCCCACGTTGCAGGCAGATTCTTAACCATCTGAGCTACCAGGGAAGCCCAATTATACAAGAGTTCTGTTTATATCAGAAGTTGAAAATTGGCAACTCATGAACTGTTTCATCTGACCCACAAAGTGGTTTTTGTTTTCTTTAAGTATAAATTATATGTTATGAATTACAGTCTTCCTCACTAAACCTTGGCCACACTCCTAGGAGGCAAAGACTATTATCTTATATATCTTTGTTTTTCCCAGTGCTAGGCTCTAGTCCCAAAAATACATGCAGAATGATTAAACAAACTATGCCAACAGGTTTCTATAAAATTGTAGAACTCTGACAACTGATTAATTTCTGAGAAACTAAATAACAAACTTTAATATCCTAGTTATCCAATAGGGAAAACAATAATGACAATATATATTAAATGATATTTTTAAAAATCAGGTGCTTTTGTCCAGTAAAACAAATCTTTAAAATGTAAAATAAAGAAACCAAAGGAAGAAAAATTTTATGTAAAATAAATGCCACAATATTATATAGTGAAAAGAAATGAGATTAACAATTATAATTATCACTTAAAATCTGCCTCTGTCATACACAACCCTGCCAGAATTCTTCAGCAAGCCATGGAGACAATCCATGTCAAGTGTGCTCTGGCCAAAAGATCTCAATGCAGATAGTTCCTGTTCCCTATTCTTGACATTTTAAAACAGGAGAAAAATGTTTAATTCTAAAGTATACTTGTATCTAAATATAATAGCAATAGTTAACATATACCAACTGGTTCAGTTCAGTTCAGTCGCTCAGTCGTGTCCGACTCTTTGCGACCCCATGAATCGCAGCACGCCAGGCCTCCCTGTCCATCATCAACTCCCAGAGTTCACTCAGACTCATGTCCATCGAGTCAGTGATGCCTCCAGCCATCTCATCCTCTGTCATCCCCTTCTCCTCCTGCCCCCAATCCCTCCCAGCATCAGAGTCTTTTCCAATGAATCAACTCTTTGCATGAGGTGGCCAAAGTACTAGAGTTTCAGCTTCAGCATCATTTCTTCCAAAGAACACCCAGGACTGATCTTTAGGATGGGCTGGTTGGCTCTCCTTGCAGTCCAAGAGACTTTTAAGAGTCTTCTCCAACACCACAGTTCAAAAGCATCAATTCTTTGGCGCTCAGCTTTCTTCACAGTTCAACTCTCACATCCATACACGACCACTGGAAAAACCATAGCTTTGACTAAACGGACCTTAGTCGGCAAAGTAATGTCTCTGCTTTTGAATATGCTATCTAGGTTGGTCATAACTTTCCTCCCATGCCACAAATTTCACATTTAATTCTCACAACCCTATGAAACAGTTATTATTTCTTATTCCATCCTATAGTCAAGAAAATCTAGGAATTCCCTAGCAGTCCAGTGTTTAGAACTCACTTCCACTGCACGGGGCATGGAGGGGGTCCTGGCTGGAGGAACCAGGATCCTGAAAGCCTCAGCAACCTCATGGACTGCAGCATGCCAGGCTTCCCCGTCCTTCACTATCTCCTGGACCTTGTTCAAATTCATCTCCAATGAGTCAGTGACGCTATTTTACCATCTCATCCTCTGCCACCTCCTTCTTCTTTTGCCTTCAATCTTTCCCAGCATCAGGGTCTCTTCCTATCAATCAGCTCTTCATATCAGGTAGCTAAAGTATTGGAGATTCACCATCAGTCCTTCCAATGAATATTCACGGTTGATTTCCTTTAGGATTGACTGGTTTGATCTCCTTGCAGTCCAAGAGTTTTCTTCAACACCACAATTCTAAAGAATCAGTTCTTCAGTGCTCAGCCTTCTTTATGGTCCAATTCTCACATCTGGACATGACTACTGGAAAAACCATAGCCTTGACCATATGGACCTTTACTGGCTAAGTGATGTCTCTGCTCTTTAATATGCTGTCTAGGTGGTCATAGCTTTCCTTTCAAGGAACAACCGTCTTTCAATTTTAAAGATTTTTAAATAGTGAGAATGAAAAAATAATAAAGCATTTGATAAATTGGATTAGACATATGTTCAGTGTGAGGATCTCAATCCTTTTGTTAACTAAAAAGCGTGTGTTAGTCAGTCCCTCAGTCGTGTCTGACTCTTTGCAACCCCATGGACTGTGGCTCACCAGGCTCCTCTGTCCATGGGATTCTCCAGGCAAGAATACTGGACTGGGTTGCCATTTCCTTCTCCAGGGGATCTTCCTGACCCAGCAATCAAACCTGGGTCTCCTGTATCAGAGGCCGACTCTTTACTCTCTGAGCCATCAGGGAAACTTCTGTTAACTGAAAGGCATTGTGTTAACAATATTTAAACCTAGCAATCCCCAGGATGAGCTGAACCTTCCCTGGTTCAAAAAGACATGCCTAACTCATACAACACTGCTATACAAGCTGAATACAATTCTTTAAATAATAATTTGGTAATAGTTATCAAAAGCCCTTAACTGTTTCACCCTTTTTGCCCTGATATTCCATGACTGAGAATCATCTTAGGGGTTGGGAGAAACTTTTACTCAGAGATATTCACTATATTAATATCTCTGATATTAATATTATATTAATATTATAGCCAAAAAGAAAAGTTAAAGAAAAAGAAAAGAAATAATATAAACAACTAAACACAGTAGTTAAGATGTTTTTGTTTACCATGATCCACTATTCAGGAAAACTATCACTCACCTAACCTGTGATCTTCAGGGATCTGTTAATCACGGCTTTCTGTGGATTCCCCAACTCATCCTATCTACAGCCATGGTGGCCACTTTGCTGTACTTCATCTCCCAGCTACCAATGACTGGTTAAGGAATTTACAACCATGATACATCGGCATTAACCCAGAACTGGCATGTGGACATCAGGAAAAACTTTGTCTTTCAAGTGTAGTTCCTAAGCCAAAAAGTATGTGACTGAGGCTCCAGAAGCAAGAGGCTAGAAAAACCCGATATGGAGTCAAAGAGGCTCAGTGACAACATTTGAGACTTTGGATCTAAGCTGCTTCCAAAGCTATTCCATCCTTCTCCACATTTACTATTCTCAATTATGTGAACCAGTAAATTCTTTACCTTACCAAAGCTTGTGATAAGTTTTTATCACAGGTAAGCAAAAGTATCATGATTAACACACTACCAAAAGAAGAACAGTTAAATAAAGTACACTGAGTACATCTATTCGGTATCTTTGCGGGTAAAATTCAATGGAATAATGCTGACAGAATAGCATAAACTGTTAAGAGGTGCATTCAGGAGCCTAGTCTGAATCTTGACTCTACTACACATTCTCATGTGTCCCTGGTTAAATTAGTTAACCTCTCTGTGCTTCCATTTCCTCATCTGTAAAACAGGGACTCAATAATACCTACTGCGTGATCATTAGAAGTAAATGAGTTACAATTTACAAAGTTCCTAAAACAAGTCCTACCATTAAGTATATGTATATTTTAAATAAATGAGTTTATATACATGCATACATATATACGGGCTTCCCTGGTGGCTCAGATGGTAAAGAATCTGTATGCAATGCAGGAGACCTGGGTTCGGTCCCTGGATCGGGAAGATCCCCTGGAGAAGGGAATGGCTACCTAGTCCAGTATTCTTGCCTGGAGAATTCCACAGACAGATGAGCCATGCAATCATAAAGACTCAGACACGACTGAGTGACTAACACTTTCACTTTCATACATATATATAAGATATAAAATAATACATATACACAAAGTAATTTCACTGATTTTTTTATCTGTGCACAGAAAAAGGAAAAACAATGTTTTATTAAAAAAGCAAAAACACCCTATTTGTCAAAAAAGAAGGAAAAAAAAAGAAACATGCCTCAGGTCTTATGAAAGACAGGATGACTCTGACTGGCTTCATACAAATCCCTTGACATTCTCCAGAGGCACCATAGCTGTATTTACCATCCGACGGGAAGCACATACATAGTGTCAAGGGCGGAGTTAACGCAATGTAGCCATTTAACAATAACAGCAAGTACCAGGTTAAAGCTTAATTTAAACCTAGAAGAATGTCATTTCACCAACTAAACTAGTTTCCAAGAAAAGATACAAACTTATGAGCACAACCAACTCTTAATGCGTGTGCATGCGTGCTCAGCTGTGTCCAATTCTTTGGGACCCAGTGGACTGTAGCCCACTGGGCTCCTCTGTCCATAGCATTCTCCAGGCAAGAATACTGAAGTGAGTTGCTGTGCCCTCCTCAAGGGATCTTCCTAACCCAGGGATTGAACCCACGTCTCCTGCACTGCAGGCAGACTCTTTACTGACTGAGCCATCTGGGAAGCCCCATGTCATCCCCTAAAACTGCTCATACTTGGCTTCATACTGCATCTTGTAGAATACAAGCATTTTAACCTAAACAGAGCTATATAACCTGTCGTCTTGAAATTCACAAATTTCAAACCTAATAATGAAGCCACATCGAGATCTGTTTCACAACCCACCACTTGTTTCAGCTCTGCATCTTTCTACATCATGCTTTGAATTCCTATCAAACCATTCAAATTCTGTCCCTCATTAGATATACCAAGTAATACATGTTATCAAGAGATCTGTTTTGTATGCAATAAGTGTTTTAAGTGTTTTTTTAAAACATTTCTTGTAAGATGAACCAGGTTGAGAGTGAAGCCTCCTTTCCCTTCCATAATGAACACTAAATCATCTGCCACTAAAGCATCTCAATTTTGTTGAGCGCCTCATGCACCAGGTAAAATCCTTCACCGTAAGTGGACTTCGAAAATTCTCCATTCAAATTCTAATGTTTATTTGTTACAACTGTGGTGAGCTTATGAGGCCAAAATATTAAGATAAATGGTATTCCAATTTAATTATTAAACGTGTAAATAAGATTTTTCATTAGTATACTTCTAACATTTTTCATAAAATTTAAGATTTGCACAAACTGATTTTGAATTTTTTGATTTTTTAATCCTATCTCCATACACATACAAAATTCATGCCAAAAAAAAAAGTTTACAGTAAACTGAATGAGCCAAAATGACTGATTAGTAAATTAAAATTTGTTAAGGAAAAACTAAGAAATTACTCAATATGAAATTTCTTTATCTTGGGCAATATATCCCACTGGTTAAAATGCAGACGATTAAAATCTCAGCTCTAACATTTACTACTGTGTGTCATACTGGCCAAGTTTCTTTACTTCTCTGGGCTTTGGTTCCTCATAGGCAAAATGAGAATAACTGCATATACCTCAAAGAGTTAATGAGAATTAAATAAATTTACATGTACAAACAATAAACTTTAGCTATTACTGTTATCATTATCACTCTCTAAAATATAACTTGCCTATAAATTACAAAAATGAGTGTCTTCCTGGGTCTGAAATATGTATACATTAAGTATAAAATCATTCAGTTTAAAAAAATAAAAAAAACTTTAACAGTCCTTTGACAAAACTTTCTGTTAGATGCCAACTCTTTACAGGACATCCTACTATGCACTGAGAATATGGAAATGAACAAAATAGAGTCTCTGAATTCAAGACCTTTCTGTAGAGTAGGCAAAAAAAAAAAGCTATAATAAAAGGTATATTGACAGAGGTGCTATGAAACAGGCAAGAATAGTCTGTGGGACACGACGGAACACTATGCCTTCCCAGGTGGCACTAGTGGTAAAGAACCCGCTTGCCAACACAGGAGACATGAGAGACGCAGGTTCGATCCCTAGGTGGGCAAGATCCCTTGGAGGGAATGCTCAGTTCAGTCGCTCAGTCGTGTCTGACTCTTTGCGACCCCATGAATCGCAGCACCCCAGGCCTCCCTGTCCATCACCAACTCCCGGAGTTCACTCAGACTCACGTCCATCGAGTCAGTGATGCCATCCAGCCATCTCATCCTCGGTCGTCCCCTTCTCCTCCTGCTCCCAATCCCTCCCAGCATCAGAGTCTTTTCCAATGAGTCAACTCTTCGCATGAGGTGGCCAAAGTACTAGAGCTTCAGTTTTAGAATCATTCCTTCCAAAGAACACCCAGGACTGATTCCTTCAGAATGGACTGGTTGGATCTCCTTGCAGTCCAAGGAACTCTCAAGAGTCTTCTCCAACACCACAGTTCAAAAGCATCAATTCTTCGGCGCTCAGCTTTCTTCACAGTCCAACTCTCACATCCGTATGTGATCACTGGAAAAACCATAGCCTTGACTAGACAGGAGGGAATGCTAACCCACTCCAATATTCTTGCCTGGAGAATCCCATGGACAGAGAAGCCTTGTTGGCTAGGGTCCACAGGCTTGCAAAGAATCATACAAGACTGAAGTGACTTAGCACATATGCACAAACAGGACGCTAAGGAACAAAGACATCTCACCAGAGGGAGCAGGGGAAACACCCTAGAAAGAACTTCCGAGGAACAATCACCTAGCTCCGTCACTTCAGGACACCACATTGCTATTGACATAATTTACTCAGCTTTTAACATATTCATAATAGTGTTTCAGAATGCAGATCAATAAAAAGACAAGATCACCCAGCACACTACTACTTAACCATGCTCATAAACAAACTTTAAAATCTTTTGGTAATAATGAAGATGACGATCTTCTTAACAAATTAGAACATAACCTTGAAAAAGTCACATTGCTTCCTCAAAAAATCATTTTACCAATAAATAAAAGCTACAAACTTTCCTCCAGTAAATTATAATTAAACTGATATCAAAGAATATTTTTCAGCTGTTAAAGACCTCTGAAGGATTTCAATTCAACCCCCTCATTTTACAGATTTAGAGGAGCCACAAAGTGTAATGGGAAAGCAGTAAGGTGAAAATCAGAAAACCGCATCTTGGTCCCAACTCTCCTAGAGTAAAAGTCTGGGCAAAGTTTCCTCACCCATAAAATAAGAAGTTTGAATACAATTGCTTCCAGGGTCCTTTTCAGCTCTATAATTCTCATGTTATGAAACTGAAGCAGATAAGCAACTTGCCCAAACATCACCCAGCTAGTTAAGGGCAAAGTAGGGACACCTGTTTTCCAATTATTAATGCACTTTTGCAGCATACTGCTTCCCTACTTCATAACACCGTTCCTCTAAATTATTCTAAGATATGTGGAAATTATTAAAGAGAACGAAGGAGTTTACAAAACTAAATGACTTATTCCTATAGTTCTTCTATAGAAAATGAGCTTTAAATCTAAATGAAACAAATACATGAAGTCTCAAGCTCTGTGTCACTTACTTCACTGAAGCTGACCTCAGGAAAGTTAAAGGAGTTTATCCTTAAACTTGCGAGTACCTAAAATATAACCTTCCAATACATTTCACAGAAAAGACTATGTTCCATACTAAATTAAAATATGAATTGTTATAGATAACCGTAACTATTACATGCATACTTCTCTGAATAAGATGAGAATTAAAATTCTTTTTATGTTCTGGTTATAATATGCACTTTTTTATTCAAGACAGATCAACTTAAACACTTACTTTCCCTTTAGGTATCCTATTTTCAGACTCTCTAGCTTTTAAACCATTAGATTAAGCACATTACTTCTGAAATCACATAAACAATTAAAAACAAAAGACTATACAGAATGCTGATAGTTTCTCTTTTAAAACTGAAAATCAGCCCCCAGTAGTACAACTCTACTAAACTATATCATAAGCAGCATCTGATTCCCTAAAATGTCTTCAAAGCTTATTATATTTTGCAGGGAATTTATCAAGATTTCAGGAAGACTGACAGTGTTGATTCCAGAAAATACAGGAAAATCTGCAGAAGAAAAGCACAATAAAAATGCAAAACAGCAATAAAGTCAACAGTGGTTTCATACTACTGAAATTTGAGGATTTTCAAAAACATTCATGGATATATAAGTAGTTTTACTACATTTACAAATTTTCAAAGAATCACAGAATGTTTGCATTTTTTAATTGGATGGGACCTTAAGTCACTTAATCCAACAGCACAAAAAATAAGAATCTATTGGATTTATCTCCACCCAACCCCAAAAGTCCACGTACATGCACGTGCTCAGTCATGCCCAGCTCGTGGTAACCCTATACGCTGTAGCCCGCCAGGATCCTCTGCCATGGGATTCTCCAGGCAAGAATACTGGAGTAGGTTGCCATTTCCTTCTCCAGGGGATCTTCAGGGATCAAACCCACGTCTCTTATGTCTTCTGCACCAGCAGTGTGCTGCTGCTACTAAGTCGCTTCAGTCGTATCCAACTCTGTGCGACCCCATAGACGGCAGCCCAACAGGCTCCCCCGTCCCTGGGATTCTCCAGGCAAGAACACTGGAGTGGGTTGCCATTTCCTTCTCCAGTGCATGAAAGTGAAAAGTGAAAATGAAGTCACACCAGTAGTGTAGTTTGCTTTAAATTCTCATAAATATTTCAAGAGACAGGTCTTTCCATTGTTGTTCAAGTCCAGTTGTTACACAGTCCTTACATTCTTGTCAAAAAAAATATAGAATTCTATGCCTTTGCAACTTTCACCTGCTAGTTTATCTTCTGTAACAGCATAATAAATACATTCTCTTCTATTTGTTTTTTAAATATCTGAAAAGAGCTGTACTCTTCCCCACCCTTCAACTAGTCTCTTGCTGAGTCTAAATGTATATGGTCCACAGATTTCTTGTGTGTCCTCAAGACACTTCTGGGATAAATGTACTTCCACACTGCAAGTAACCTTTAAAAACAACAGCCAACTGTTGAATTTTGGTGTAATATCAAAGAATAACTTCCCCAAAGGCTAGTAAAATAGTTCTTTTCTAAGTACATATCTATGTGAAATTAGGTTCTCAACACATGCCTCAATCAAAATATATCCCAACAGACGGAAAAAAGAAAATCCAGCTACCTTCTAGTATGCCAGAAATTAAAGTGGTTTGTAAAAATATAAAACAGTTCCACTAGTCTCACTGAAGTTTTTGTTTTAGAAAATTTATTCATTTTAAAATTTGTTAACATGTAATCAAATTGTTATTTTTAGATAAATAAATGTTTCTGAAGTTATTTCATTACAAATATAGTAAATACCAAGACATAACCCACATAAACAAAATCTCTTTAGAGACCTGAATAATTAAGGGAGTAAAGGGCGTCCTGGACCAAAAAGGTTAAAACATAACCTATTTCTCAGGGGCAGATTCCCAGGCTTCTATCTTGAATTTCCCTTTCTCTAATACATAATGGCAACCCACTCCAGTACTCTTGCCTGGGAAATCCCATGGATGGAGAAGCCTGGTGGGCTGCAGTCCATGGAGTCGTGAAGAGTTGGACACGACTGAGCGACTTCACTTTCACTTTTCACTTTCCTGCACTGGAGAAGGAAATGGCAACCCACTCCGGTATGCTTGCCTGGAGAATCCCAGGGACTGGAGCCTGGTGGGCTGCCGTCTATGGGGTCACACAGAGTCGGACACGACTGACGTGATTTAGCAGTAGCAGCAGCTAACACATAAAAATGCCTCTGTAAGGGAGGCGCCTACCACATGTCTATGCATTCATGAGCTAGAATCCTTAAACATACAACTTGGTCTTGCTGCAGCAGGTGACTTCAAAAAATTAAAGCACCATCTGATATATAACTTTTAACATCTTCCTACAGGTATTATGCAATCATCTGGAATCAAATACTTTTAACTCTTCTCTCTAAAGATGCAGTCTGTAAATACAGAAACAGAGAGCAAGTTTATGACTATGATATTATCTTTTTGGCCAAACTATTTTTGCTATTTATATAAAAGTAAAAAGCAAATTATTTATATCCAGAAAAATGGAATAAAAAAGACAAGTCTTTCGTGTAACCATTTATTTGACTCAGCAGTAACCCATTCAAAAGTACTTATGTACTGATATAAAATATATATATATATATATTCATCTAGCCAACACATACCTAGGCCTCAGCAAACAAAACTGACCTTATCTGAAAATTTCTTAACTTCTCACATCCTTATTCACAGAATTATTAGAAGATAAAGTGGGATATAGAATTTAGCCACAGGTTTAAAAGATCCACTGTGAAACCTAGAGCTACACTGCTGAGCACCTCTCAGAGAATTTTAAGACTGATAAAGGAAAAGCTTTGGAACTCCAAGGAAAGGAATTATTAATAGTCTGCGTGTTTAGTCACTCAGTTGTGTCCAACTCTTCATAACCCCATGGACTGTAGCCCACCAGGCTCTTTGGTCCATAGAATTCTCCAGGCAAGAATACTGGAGTGGGTTGCCATTTCCTTCTCCAATTAATAGTCTATACTCTACCATACAAATTCCTGAATTCAAATAAATTCCTGAATTTTATGATTTAGGCTTATGGATAAGATACTTATGGTATATCTTTAAAAATAGCCCATTTTCAAAGTTAAGTTTGCTTAAAAGGAGTTCATCACATATATAACTTTGTATGTGTACATATACATATGTATCTCTTTTAAGTTTAAAATTTTATATTCTCTATTACATTAAATTGACTCAATTTTTCAAGAGACAAAGTTTGTTCTCTCCTCGATACATACACTCAAGTTCCATTAACAGTAATGCTGTTCACTAGCTATCAGTCACCAGCAATTAAAGCTGTCAAATTTGGATTTCCCTGATGGCTCAGTGGTAAGGAATCCTCCTGCCAATGCAGAGGACATGGGTTCAATCCCTGGTCCAGGAAGATTCCACATTCTGCGAAGCAGCTAAACCCAAGCACCAGGATTACTGACCCCATGCTCTGTAACAAGAGAAGCCACAGCAGTGAGAAGCCCGTGGGCCCCAACCAAGAGGAGCACCAGCTCATCGAAACCAGAAAAAAGCCCGCAGAGCAGCAAAGACCCCGCACAGCCAAAAATAATATTTTTAAAGAAAAAGCTCTCAATTCACATCAATTTATACAACAGACTAATGTTACCTGGAAAAGATGCCAAGCACTTGTTAAAATAAAAACTGGGATCCCACTCAATAGACAATGGTAACACCTTGATTCCTAGGGCTTCATATATGCAATGAGTGTCCGCATTAGTGAAATCTGAAACAATAGCTTCAAGATGAATACATAACCCTACAGAGCATTAAAAGTTTTAACTTATTTCCTGGTTGGTCAAAAAAAAGCAATATACCACTGTCACCATACGGGTACTTGGGTATGAACTATAACTTACCAACAGCATGTCTTGTTCATAAATTGAGACTAATATTTAGGTTACATAAAAATCCAAACTGCTGGAAAAAATTCACCTTATTTGGAAGTTCAAGCTAAATTATTCCAATCTTTCAAAATTTTAAAACATCAGGAAAAGTGCACAATAGTATAAAAGTTTTTTAATGAGTTGAAGTAACCTCTGAAGTTCACAATCTAGATTCTACAGACCCAAAATTACTAACACTGATTACAGATGTTAACAAATGAACAATTCAATACTACATCCTCATTAACAAGTACAGTGCTTGGCTTACAAAAAATGTCCCAATAAATATTTAAGAAATGAATAATGAAAAAAAGGTATAGCTTAAAAAAAAGTCTTTCCCAAGACATCACTATCACTCATTATACTATCATTCCTAACATTACCATTTAGCATCTTAATGAAAGTACAGACAAAAGTAAAAGCATGCTAAAAGCACCAACTGCTGTTCACAAAATAGATTTTAAGACATTCATTTACAAATTTTCAAGTGAAGAAAGAAAAAATCACCAGGTGTACTAAATTTGAGTTAGTCAATAAATAAACTTTTATCTTCTAATAATCAGAACTCAGGGTTGGGGGTGAGGTGGGAAGAGGAAATGTCTGTCAAACTATTCAGAACGCTTAATGGATGCCATAAATCAAATCTTCCCATGAATTTTCCAGAGCAAATTCATGCCAATCTTTGAGCCTATTGTCACTTTCACACATGCTCACAGGAACAAAATGACAAAGAAAGCTATGCCTGAACCACTGGATTCAGGGCACAAACCACCTGACTAACAAATGTCAAGGCTCTGAGTCGTAAATACTGATAGATATTTTCAAAATAAATTAATCCCACCGACTCCTACATAAATCAAAGCTCTTGGTATCTTTAAAGGATTCTCTAGACTACTGGACTTCCCGATGTTTTTTTCGAAAATGTGGCTACAATCTTCCTGTGACACAACTGGCCGTGAACAACCCATTTACCAATTGCTCATGAATACCGCTAACGTTTTCCAGACAAAAGAACGTTAAACGCGACTCTACACACATTTATTCTTCCCCCATACATATGTGTTCTCCTAAATTTAATTTTGCGTCGTGTACTTAAAGTTAAATACAGCAAGTTAAAATTTTAGTCAAAAGCACTCCGGTGTCTCACTAGCTGTGTAACTGCTACATCTGGTGGCAGCACACTTGCATGCAGGAAGCCAGAAAACTTAGAAAACAATTGTAACCGATCTGGTGAGTGTGTGCAGTAACCTTTACGCAGCGATTTCCCACAAAACCCACGACCCTGTCGGAGAAGAATAGTAGCCTACTTGCAACAGAGAGGTAACACACAAATATGCAGGAGGTGATGGCGAAGCAAAGTTGCAACCATCTGGTGGTTTTAAAAGCCTGCCCACGAATCAGTCTCTAGTTTAAACTGCTCGGGGTGGGGGTGGCGGGGCAGGCCAGGGATCAAAGTCGGCTTTGATAATTTCAGCGGCTCTACCCAAAAGGCAGAGATCGTGCCAGTGAGGGGCATCCTCCAGGTCCCGGGCAGCAAGGCTCGCAGAGCGGGGACCGCCTCTAGGGGAGGAGTGCGCGAGGGAAGGGGAGGGGGCTCGAGGATGAATGCTTCACCGAGAGGGAAAACCCACCAGAGACCGGAGGCCGGGAGGTTAAGAGTACTGAGAGTACTAGCAAATGGAGCAGAAAGGGGTTCGCGTCCGGGGTCAGGCTTCCCACCCTAGCAGGACTGGCTCTTAGGAACCCCAAGCGAGTCTGTGCGCCGCGCCGCGCCCCGTCCCCTCCGGCGCGCACCCCTTCGTCCCTCTTCTCCGCCACCCGCGCACCACCACCCACAGCCGGAGCACTACCTCCCCGGGGCCGGGCGGCCTCGCGTCCACCTCGTCCCCCTCCCCCACCCCGGGGTCGCGGGAAGGAGACCCGGGGGCGCGCGGGCAGCGGCGCGGGGAAGGGAGGCCCGCGAGCGGGCGCGGGCGCGACGGCGCTTACCTTCCCTGGGCCTCCCGGATGGCGGCGTTGATTCAGCAGGGACCTGGCCGCCGCCGCCGAGCCCGGGGTTGGAGACGTGGAGAGCTGGGACCAAGATGGCGGCCCCTCCAAACTTCCACTGCTACTTTGGACACTCATCAAGCTACTTTCTGGGAACCCGACTCCCCCCCTGCGACGGCAGCGGCGGCAACGGCACCGGCACCCGCCTCCGTCATGGCGGGGGCCGCGCTGAGGGCGAGCAGGAGAGCGAGGGGCAGGGAGGGGAGAGTCAAGGGGATGGGGGAGGAAACCAAGAAGGGGGGAGGTGGGGAGGGTAGAGGTGAGGGGAGTGTGTATAAGAGACAGTATTT
>SJXQ01011248.1:44990-80710 GCA_006408695.1 Aepyceros melampus
CAGGGGTTGGGGGCGGGGGGGACTGGGGAGGGAACGAGCGCGCGAGGGAGGAGACGGGCGCTGGGCGCTCCGGGCGCACCCGCGGATCGCTGCTCGGCGCGGGAGCCCGGGGCCGGCAGACAGGCGTGCGCCGGGGGCGGCCTCCCGGAGCCGGCCGGAGGGAGGCGCGCCCCGCACGCGCCCCCGCCGCGCTGCACCGGCTCCCGCGCCCGCTCCGCTGCCACCTGACTCCCCCTCTCTCCCGCGGAAGCGCGCCTGCCTCCCGACCCCACACCCAGCCTGGGGAGGAATGCTTCTGCTCTCTCTGGGCTGTCGTTTCTCAGGAGTTCGATGTGATCATTTCTCAAAATGGAACTGCAAAGTTGAGAGTTGCTTTTTTTTCCCTCTCTGTACTGTGTGGAAAAAAAAAAAAGTGTGCGCCTCCCCGTCTACAGAACGGGAGTGGTTATCGAATAAAAGAGCTAACAAAATAAGTTGGGTGGAAATAAAACTTTACAAATGTTTTCCAACAAGAAAGACAGTCTTTACTGGTGTATGCATTGTATGTGTGGTCTGGCAGTTCTTTGTTTTAAAACGGTAGGTGGGAAGTCTGAATAGAAAAATTTGATCACCGAGTTCATATTTTTAGGGTATGAAGAGGGTATGGTTTCTAGAAAGTTCCAGTGACTGCCACTGCTGAGTCGTGACTGCAAAATCTTGAAGCGAACTACAGCATCTGTTAAAATTCATAGTTACAATGTAACTTTCTACACACCCACACAGGGACAGACACATCAGGGATTGGGCATCTTGTACATAAAAGAGCTTTCTAATAGTTCAGGGAAAATACAACGAAGTTATTGCTCTCTTTAAAAAACCAAATTGAATAGAACACTAAAAAGATTATGATATAGAGTAACTGTACAGGCATGAGGAAATGGCATTACCAGGGGAACAAAAATGTCACTTCTATTTTTTATTTTTATGACTCTGCGCTCCTCATAGTAAGGTTTTGTTCAAATAAACTATCATATTAAAATAGACCTTGGTTGTCAGTTAACTCCAGAAGTAATTTTAGATTTCTTATGCTTCAGATTCTTCAGTGAGTTTTTAGTTAGGTTCTGCTTTTCAAACTTGAGGTAATCTCAAACAACTTCAGTGAGGTATAATTAACATGCAATAAACTGCACATATTTAAAGTGTGCAATTTGATGTTTTCATGTGTATACAACCCTGAAACCATTTCTACAATCAAGATAGTGAATATATCCATCTGCCTCCAAAATTTCCTCTACCCCTTTCTGGTTCCTCTTTCCCTATACCCCCATCCCCAAGTAACCACAGAACTGCTTTCTGTCACTTAGTTTACATTTCCCAGAACTTTAGATAAAAGGAATTGTACAATTTGAACTCTTGTCTGACTTCTTTTACTCAGCGTAATTATTTTGAGATCGATCTACATTGTTGGATTTATCAATAGTTCATTTCTTTTTCTTTCTGAGTATTCCATTGTGTGAATATACCACACTTTGTTTATTCATTCACCTGTTGATGAAATTTGGATTGTTTCCACTGTTTTACTATTACGAATAATGCTAGTATGAACACTTGTGTACAAGTCTTTGTGTGGACGTATACTTTCCTTTCTCTTGGATACACATCTAGAACCTTACATAGGATTTTTATACCAAAGTGCATACACCCTAAGGCAAAACAAGAGTTCCTGTAAGGTAGGTAATAGGTAGCTGTACACTCTTAGTATTTTAAAAGAGAAAGCTTAGTCAGCTGATTGTGGTGAAAAGGACAGAAAAGTCAAGAGACCTGGATACTAGTCTCGGCAGGTAACAATCCTTCTTGATTTAATTTCCTCATCTGTGAAAAAGAGGTTAGAGTCACTCGGTGATCTCTAAAGCTCCTACCAATTTCAAGATTTTACCCAGAGCTCAGCTTCTCTGGAGAGTAGTAAACAAAACCCAACCAAAGAGATTTGATAGCAGGTTTTCTGCCTCCCAATCCTCCCAAGAGCCTCAGGATACCTGTACACCAACACCAGTTACATTTTATGAGACTGACTCCTTTTATTTTAAATGGTAACTAGAGGATCACAACAAATCCAAATACATAATACAATTACATTCTATTTGTTTTTGTTATGAGTGCTGCCTTGGAAAGACAATTAAAATGACTGATTCCTACTTTCTTGCAGCTTATGATAAAGATAGTCAACATGACTGACTTGCAGAGAGGCTACTGCCAGCAACAAGGAACTACTTAAATAAACCGTGGCTTAGCCTGAAAATAGAATGTTATGCCATCACTTAAAATCATGTCTTTGAAAAATACTTAAAAGGATGATAAAAAAAAATTCCCTTGTATATTGTAAGTGAAAACACGGGTATGATCCCAATTCGTTTGTAAGTATGCAAAGCAAATGACTGCAAGGATGCACCCCCCAAAATGTATAGCTAACCTTGGTTTGTAAGATTGCATAATTATTCCTTTCTGCTTTTCCAAATTTTATACAATGAATCTCGTATTAAATAATTTAAGCATAAAAAGGATATGGATACAAGTTGTGCAAAAACATAATTTTATTGAATTATTGTAAAAACTTTTGCCTACCTTGTACACCGGCAAGGACACGGGCATTTAAATAATGTTTGATAGAGATAGATGGAATGGTTAGAGTGATAGCTTGCCCAATAGGACAAGATATAGGAAAGTCAGGAGGGTCCAGGTTCGACCACTCTGGGAGAGGAGAAATATCAAGAAAAGCAAGGAAAGATCACTGGAAGGAGGTTATAGCAAGATGGAAGCACAGGAATGAACTAAGCAAGTAAAAGGAGAATGCAGTAAGACTGCCTAGAAAGAAGTGGGCAGAGTGTTTTCTGTAAATTGAGAGCGCCAGGAAGACAGAGACTAAAGCCCATTATACAACGCCTGACCCAGAACCAAGGGCTCAGTCAATGTTTGCGGAATGGATGATGAGGAATGGAGCAGTTCAGAAGTCTTCAAGGGTCTTCTGATATAAGATCACATACAAAAAGGGAGATCTTAGCCCTGATCTATAGGCTAGTCATAATTTACACTACGTTTCTGAGCCTCTTCTATTTATATAACAGAGTAAAAAATATTTTGCGAAGCATTCAATATTGTATATATATATAATAAATGCTTTCTAATACCTCTTAGCAGTTGATTCCTTCTAAATTTGAGGAAATAATTAATCTCTAAATCCCTTTCCCCAAAACCAATCAGAAAACAGCCCAGAAATTGGATGAAAGGTCCTTTCTAAAGTACTCTCCCAGACAGTGGCCTGCTGGAGCCAGTTCATACAGCTCAGAGAGCAGATTGTACAAGTCTTTCCCTCAACTCCGAGTTCAATGCCCCCACACTAGTAGCTTGAAACTTGCCATGGGAAGAGTATTTACAACTCCAAAGTCAGCAAAATCTGCATATCAAGGCTTCTTTGCCAACACACCAGTGTCCCCACAGTACATAGATCATTGCCTTATTATCTTCCATTGCCCTACCCTGGCTAAAATCCTAGTGAGGGTGAGGGCCTTGCCTGCCATGTTTACAGTTACACTCCCAATATCTAGCACCTGCTTGGCGTGCAGCTGGTGCTGATACGCATTTGTTGAGCTGATCAATTACCCACATAGGTGATTAGCAAGTACCTGAGCCCCCCGGGCTAATCTGCTGGTAAACAATTGTGTTGGCCACCCCTCACACTTACACTTCATTGGCCAATGAATGTGATTTGGTAAAGTTCACTGACCTTGTTAGGGTTGCCGGATGAAATATAAATTTTGCATGGGCCATACTTACACTAAAAAGGTTTTTGTTGTTTATATAAAATTCAAATGTAACTGAGAATCCTGTATTTTCATTTGCTACAGCTGGCAACCCTAGCCCTTTTTAACTAAGCCAAAAAAAATTGATGAAGTATTACCTAGTAAAATTGAAGATGCTACGACCCAGCAATTGCATTCCAAAAACTGAATCTTGAAGTAGTTCTTGTTTATGTGCACCAGGAGAAAGAACAAGCATGTCCATAACACTACTGTTAACAGCAGCCAAACACTGGAAACCACCCAAATGTTTGTAACAAGAAAATAATAAATAGAGTTGTGTATATTCACACAATAGGATACTATACAACAATTAAAATTCTCACAGGCATGATGCTGATTTACATGACCAAATTAAAGAAAGATGAAGTCAGTTTGATTCATTTATAAAACATTCAAACCTAACTAACATAGTGTTCAGGAATATATCAGTATGTGTGGCAAAACTAGCAAGAAAAAAGAAAAAGGAATGAGAAGCCAAAATCAGAGTCGCTAGTTCCAACCAGGAAAAGGCAGGATATGACCATGGAGGACTCACAGGGACTTCAAAAGCATCAGTAAATGCACTACTGTTAAGTTGGGTGGGAGTGTAGACGTATGATTTTCTTACTCTTTTTCTTTAAGCTATTTATATATATCAGGATCTGCTCTCATATGTATGAAATATTCCATTACAAATGTTTAAGAAATGGAGTGTGCTGGGCCTTTTCATTAGAATGAACTGAAACACCCAGCCTGGAGAAGGCGATGGCACCCCACTCCAGTACTCTTGCCTGGCACACCCAATGGATGGAGGAGCCTGGTAGGCTGCGGTCCATGGGGTCGCGAAGAGTCGGACATGACTGAGCGACTTCCCTTTCACTTTTCACCTTCATGCATTGGAGAAGGAAATGACAACCCACTCCAGAGTTCTTGCCTGGAGAATCCCAGGGACAGGGGAGCCTGGTGAGCTGCCGTCTATGCGGTCACACAGAGTCGGACACGACTGAAGTGACTTAGCAGCAGCAGCAGAAACACCCAGCCTGTCTCCTCTTGCCTGGACTCATGGCCAGATTTGACTTCCTTCTTTGAACATGTGCACACAGACGAGAGTTCTCAAGATACCCGCCCTCCCTTCGTGACTTGCCACCTTAGTAGTATCCTTTCTGGTAGAGGCTTAGACAAATGACTCCATTGCATTGGATGATGAGGAATTCTATTTTCACTGAGTTTGTTCTACCTGTCCTGCACAATTCACAAAGCCGCTGCTTGAAGATGATGGTTTCCAAATCCCTGTACGATAGCTTCAGGGTTTTGTGGGTAATAGGCTAGGTTACTCTTCCTCTGCTCTCTTTAGCTGTGAAAGTGGTTTCCTTCAGGTTTGTCAACTCATTGGGGGAGGCTAGTCTTGATCCATACATCACCGAAACTGGAATTACTAGATTCTCAAAACTGATTCATTTAGCCTGAGGTTAAAAAATTACAATCAGCTTCAAACAATATTACCTCCCCCAAAGTGCACTAGAGGCAATCTTCCAAGGGCATGAGTATTATGAAATGTTTACAAAAACAAAGTACAACAAGCAAACAGTGCTCATAGCAGATTTTAAATCAACAGTGTACCTCTTAATAAAGCAGTCTACAGAGAAGTGATTAAGAAAACATGTAAAACCAATTGCAATCTAGTGTTCCAATTCACTCAGATCCTAAGTCTTACTAGTTGAACTGAAATATAAATTCATCGCTATAGAGGGAAGAACAAAGACTTCCAAAACCTTATTTACCCTGGACTTGGTTTCTGCGGTAGGAATTTGCTTTTTGGTTGCACCACATAGCATATGGGATCCTAGTTCTCCTACCAGGGATCGAACTTGCATCCCCTGCATTGGAAGCAGGGAATCTAAACCACTGAACCACCAGAGAAGTCCTGCAAATTATTTTGTAGGCAAAGAAATTGATGTTCCTTTTCATAAACATCAATATCAAATATCCTTGATTTTTGACAATATCTTTCCAATTGTATGGTTTCAAGACTTTCAAAATCACTTAATGCAAACAAAAATCACTTAATGCTTTCCTAGCAAATAAAAAATACAAATCTTCCTTAGATACATGACAAAAATAATGTGAGATGTATATAACCTCATACATACTTAGAAATTTTGAAACAATATAAAAACATCAAATATTGATGAAAATTTCTCCCCCTTCCCTCTGAAAGTCAAAAAGTCACTATGAAAAAAAGTCATCATGAAGCAAGAAGAGGGGTTTCTGAGATGAAAGTAATATTCTGTTCCTTAATCCAGGTGCTGGTTAGAAGAAGTGTCTCGTTTGTGAAAATTACACTGTACACTTATGATAAAAAATTAGAAAAAAATTTTAGCAAAAACAACCTAGCATTTGTGATTCTAAGTATTCTCACACACACACACCAACACAGATTTGTTGTTTAATGAGAAAATAAAAGGGAGTATTTTTTTTAATGTAACATATTGCTAATGTGAGGGGAAATGAAAACAGTATCTTAAAATCAATAAATACACAATGAAATTTCCAAAACTGCCACTGTGAAAAAAGTCCTCAGGTAAATATTTATCTACTTAACTATTGCTCGCTTTGAGCACTTAATAAAGTTATTTGGGAATGGTTTATAATCTGTATATCCATTGGTTTTGAAAACAGTTACCAACTGATAAGCATTGGTTTCAGGAATTAATTGTTGAACACCTATCTAGGATAAAGCAATTTTCCAGGTGCTATGAAAGCACAGAGGTGAGTCACACATGTAATGTGGAGGTAATGATCAAAGAGTAGTCTGGCAAATTACCACTATCCAAGGTAGAAAAGGATGCATTTTCTAGAAAAATGGGAGAATTTGGAGGCAGGAGAGATAACATTTGAGGTGTCTAAAAGAGGAGCAATTTTAGCTGGGCCTTGAAGTGCATCAGAGTGATCTAAATTATTTCCTTTTCAAGATTTAAAACTTATCTATCAGAGTCTGGATCTACTCCATACACCAACGTAAGACTCTATTCTATTTTTTATTGTATCTTCAATTTAGGATAGTCTCGAACACCTAGTTAAATCTTTGCTTATTTGCCCCTATTTCCCTGTGTAGAGGCCTCGACACATTTTTCCAACCCCTCCTAGAATTGCATCTTTCAACTCACCATAGGCTTGGGTTTCCCTGATGGTTCAGATGGTAAAGAATCAGCCTGCAGTGCAGGAGACCTGAGTTTGATGCCTGGGTTGGGACAATCCCCTGGAGAAGGGAACACCCACCCTCTCCAGTGTTCTGGCCTGGAGAATTCCATGGACTGTATAGTTCATGGGGTCGCAAAGGTCGGATACAGCTGAGCGACTTTGACTTTCACTTCCTTCATTTTCTCCTTGCTCTGTGGATTGGGATGGGTTGGAAAGGACACAGCTAGTGTCAAAAAGTAATTTTGGGAATTTCCTGGTGTGCCAGTGGTTGGGAATCTGCCTGCCAATACAGGCGACACAGATCAGTCCCTGGACTGGGAAGATCCCACCTGCTGTGGAGCAACTTGCCTCGTGTGCCACAACCAGTGAGCTCAAGTGCTTAGAGCCCATGCTCCAAACAAGAGAAGCCACTGCAATGAAAAACCATACAACACAGCTAGAGAGTAGCCCCCACTGACTACAACTAGAGAAAGCCCATGTGCAGCAATGAAGACCCAGAACAGCCAAAAATATATAATATTTTTAACTTAAAAAAATTATATTTTTCCTCAGTGGAAATAAGTCACCTGCTATGCAATATGCAGAAACGAAACCAAATTAAGTTAAGCATTGACTTAATTGGTAATCAACAAAAAAACACATTCTTCCATGTATTTGATGAAATTTGATGAATCATAAAATGAGTCACTGAATCATAAAAAGAACTCATGATTTGGAAGATAGAGGTTGGAAAGAATTGATGGAGAGGCCCAAAACAGACTTTAGCTATAGTATAAGTTAATATAAACACCAATAATGAGAAATGAATTGATGCTAAGTCTGAAATGCTAAAAGAACTATAGCAACAATATAGCTATATTGAGATTTCATTTATAATGATGTGATTTCTTTGGGGAAGCAATTTAGCAATATGAACCAAAAATCCTTTAAAAAATATATTCATTTTGGGACTTCCCTGATGGTCCAATGGTTAAGACTCCCTGCTCCCAAGACCCAGGACATGGGTTCAACTCCTGGTAGGGGAGCTAAGATTCTGCATGCTGTACAGCATGATCAAAAAAAAGGTAGTCCTTTGACCCACTAATTTTATTCTGGAAATCTGTCCTAATGAAATAATCCTAAATTAGACAAAAAATGTGCTTTTTCCCCTTTTGCACAAAATAATTCTATTCAACATTATTTATGATAATTAGAAGTTGAAAATAATTTAAATGTACAATAATGATATGGTAATAACTTATGGCTCATCTAATATGATAAGGTCTTTAAAATGATTGTGAAGACTTTATATAGCCAAAAACAACTCGTTGCTAATAAGAACATTTCAGTGAATAAAGCAGCATATAAAATTATATATACAATATAATCTCAATCATATAAAATGTATATAGTAAAAAGTTTGAAGGGAAATATACTAAAATATTAACAGCGGTTGTCTTTGTGTGGTAAAATAATGGTAGATTTTGTTGCTGCCCTTTGTACTTTAGGGTATTGTCCTAATGTTTTATAGGAAGAGCAATTAGTTTATGAGGGGAAAAACACTATTTTTTCAAATAACTGAGCTTACTACCCCAGATTAGATAGTTAACACAAACAAAAGATAAGATTAACAGGGGATAGGGAAGTAAAAAATGATGCCTCCTTTTCCATAGTTTCTAAAGGTTATTATTTGACATTAATTTTACAATTAAACAAACACAGATTTTTAAAAGTATTTGTGGAAAGCTCTCAGGAACCCACTAGCAAAATCAGAGGAATGTCTACTTTCAAAAAATCACAGTAAAAAATAAGAGCAAACAACACCAAATCTTCAGCGCAAATGACAAAACTGAAAAGAAACAGCACACACATATGATGAAAACAAAGGCACAAAAACATGGCAATCCTGAGACTAAGCGTGATCAGTTCACTTATTAAATTTAGATCCCCTATTAATAGAAAAAGCCTCTCAGATTGTGTTGAAAATCAGAATCTTTGCTGCTTATAAAAAGTACATCTAAATAAAATAACATAAAAAGACTAGAGAAAAGGATGAGTGAAATGTGGTAAGCAAGCTTGTAATAAATTAGAGAAGCATTACTAAGTTAAAAGAGAATTCAAAGCAAGAAATCTTAAAGGTTATTTCAATTTACTATACACATTAGATACCCCAAATAAATAGTGTTAATAGACACAAAAGTGTAATAGACACAAACCATTTGCACAGTGGAAAATATGACTAATTAGTCAAGGGAATGTGGTGGGATCACCATCTCTCTGGTATCTGTCTTTCCTCTCCAGCCAGGGCACATGGGGAAACTATACTTCCCAGGCTCCCTTCAGTGAGGTGAGGCCATGTTAACAGATGCAGACAACAGAACGTAAGCTGAAATTGGGTGTCTCCCAACCAGGCCAAGAATTTAACAGTCAAAGTGCCGCCATCATGCTCTCTTCTCTTCTAACAGAGATTGCAGAGACCACATGCTACTGTGAAGTCCCAAGATGGAAGTGACCTGGATCTCTCAGTCATTGCAGGGAGACCGGCTGCCTTATAACTTGGCCCACTGGCAACTGGGCTTTGCATGAGGAAAACTAAAGCCATGTTATTTTAAGCCTCTAAAATTTGGTGCTTCATTTGCTACTGCAGCAGAATTTGTCCTGTCTTAATTAATACAATAGAGAAATGGCAAATTGCCCAAATAATCAATAAATGACTTAAACAATGAGGCCTCACTTTCCATGTGTTAAACTGAAGAGAAAAAAAACCCTTAAATATTAATATTCAGTGCAGTGGGGGAAAGGGTAATCTTTGCAATAAATTAGACTGTGTCAATGGCTATCCTTATAGAAAAATATGCATTTTGACCCCTACCTTACACAAAATACAAAAATACATTTCAAATGGGTTGCAGGTCTAAATACGAAAATAAAAGATAAAGGATTTAAAAGAAAACATAGAGAAATATCTGCATGACTTACAGGTGGGCAAAGATTTCTTAAACAGAACATAAAATGTGCTAACCATATGGAAGAATAGACAGGTTGAACTATATTAAGATTACAAACTTCTAATCATGGGAAGATGTTCTTCAACTAGTGAAAGCAAACATGGAGTGGGAAAATACTTGCAAGACATACACCTGATAAAGGATTCATATTCAGAATATGTCAAATGGCAACATAACAATAATAATAACCTCTCACAAATCAATAAGGAAAAGAGAAACAGCAGAAAAGTAGACAGCTTGAACAGCGACTTCACAAAACAGCGTATCCAAATAGCTAAAAAATTTATGAAAAGATGGTTAACAAGGAAATGCAAATTGAAGCCAAATAAGACACCATTTATGAGAAGACTAAAATGAAAACGACAAAATGTTAGACAGCATGTAGAGCACCAGGAACTTTCATATCCTGGAGGAAGTGAAAAGTGGTACCCTGGGAAAACAGGGCGGTAAATACCAAAGCTGAAAACAAACACACGTCTGATTCATCATTCATTCCTAAGTCATTCCCAATAGAAATGCATACATATATTCATCATGGGACATAACAAGAATGTTCATAAACCAGCGCTGTTTAGAATAGCCCCACACCAGAAACTACCCTAATGCTTACCAGAACAAGTACATTGTAGAACATCCACATGGTAGAATACCATACAGAAATGAGAACGAACCACAGATAAACCCAGTGACACGATGAACTGTACAAGCATAATGCTGAACAAAAGAAGACAGACACAAAAGAGTACACACTATGCGATTCCATTTATCGAAAGTTCAAAAACAGCTCAAACTATCCTATAATGTCAAAAATCAAGACAGTGGTTGTGCCTTTGAGGGATATATGAGAGAGAATTCTGAGATGCTGATAATGCTCTGTTTCTTGATTTAGGTTCAGATTATATAGTATGTTACTCTAAAAATTCATCAAGCTATAAAATTGGATATATATACTTTGCTGTATGTTTATCTTACTGCAATAAGATGTTTAATGTATATAATAAAAATATCAATTCAGTTCAGTTGCTCAGTCATGTCCAACTCTTTGCGACTCCATGGACTGCAGCATGCCAGGCTTCCCTGTCCATCACCAACTCTCAGAGCTTGCTCAAACTCATGTCCATAGAGTCAGTGACACCATCCAGCCATCTCATCCTCTGTCACCTCCTTCTCCTCCTGCCTTCAATCTTTCCCAGCTTCAGGGTCTTTTCCAATGAGTCAATTCTTGCATCAGGTGGTTGAATATTGGAGTTTCAGCTTCAGCATCAGTCCTTCCAATGAATATTCGGGACTGATTTCCTTTAGGATGGACTGGTTGCATCTCCTTGCAGTCCAAGGGACTCTCAAGAATCTTCTCCAACACCACAGTTCAAAAGCATCAATTCTTCAGTGCTCAGCTATCTTTATAGTCCAACTCACACATCCATACATGACTACTGGAAAAACCATAGCTTTTAAGAGACGGACTTTTGTTGGCAAAGTAATGTCTCTGCTTTACAATATGCTGCCTAGGTTGGTCATAGCTTTTCTTCCAAGGAGCAAGCATCTTTTAATTTCATGGCTACTGTCACCATCTTCAGTGATTTTGAAGCCCAAGAAAGTAAAGTCTGTTACTGTTCCATTGTTTCCCCATCTATTTGCCATGAAGTAATGGGACCGGATTTCATGATCTTGGTTTTTTGAATGTTGAGTTTTAAGCCAGTTTTTAAACTCTCCTCTTTCACTTTCATCAAGAGGCTCTTTAGTTCTTCTTCACTTTCTGCCATTAAGAGCGGCGTCATCTGCATATCTGAAGTTATTGATATTTCTCCCAGCAATCTTGATTCCAGCTTGTGTTTCATCCAGCCCGGCATTTCACATGATGTGCTCTGCAGATAAGTTAAATAAGCAGGGTGACAATATACAGCCTTGATGTACTCCTTTCCCAGTTTGGAGCCAGTCTGTTGTTCTATGTCCAGTTCTAACTATTGCTTCTTGACCTGCACACAGATTTCTCAGGAGGCAGGTAAGAGGGTCTGGTATTCCCATCTCTTTAAGAATTTTCCACGGTTTATTGTGATCCATACAGTCAAAGGCTTTGGCATAGTCAATAAAGCAGAAGTAGATGTTTTTCTGGAACTCTTGCTTTTTCGATGATCCAGTGGATGTTGGCAATTTGATATTTGGTTCCTTGCCTTTTCTAAATCCAGCTTGAACATCTGGAAGTTCATGGTTCATGTACTGTTGAAGCCTGTCTTGAAGAATTTTGAGCATTACTTTGCTAGGTGTGAGATGAATGCAATTGTGTAGTAGTTTGAACATTCTTTGGCATTGCCTTTCTTTGGGATTGGAATGAAAATTGACCTTTTCTAATCCTGTGAGCACTGCTGAGTTTTTTAAATTTGCTGGCATATTGAGTGCAGCACTTTCACAGCATCATCTTTTAGGATTTGAAATAGCTCAATGGGAATTCCATTGCCTCCACTAGCTTTGTTAGCAGTGTGCTTCCTAAGGCCCACTTAACTTCAGAATCCAGGATGTCTATACACATTCCACAAATCCTATATCCTGCCTGTGTGCTCAGTTGTGTCCTACTCTGCAACCCATGGACTGTAACCTGCCAGGCTCTGTTTTCCATGGAGTTTTCCAGGCAAGAATACTGGAATGGGTTGCCATTTCCCACAGATTGAACCCAAGTCTCCTGTGTCTCTTGCATTGATGAGTGATTCTTTACTACTGTGCCACCTGGGAAGCCCCATTTGATAAATACATAATACCAAATTATAGCAAGTACCTAATTAAATTTGTATCTTCATACATTGTTGGTATTAAGGAGAAACTGTACAACCATTGGCCACCTGATGCGAAGAGTTGACTCATTGGAAAAGACTCTGATGCTGGGAGAGACTGGGGGCAGGAGGAGAAGGGGACAACAGAGGATGAGATGGATAGATGGCATCACTGACTCGATGGACGTGAGTCTGAGTGAACTCCGGGAGTTGGTGATGGACAGGGAGGTCTGGAGTGTTGCGATTCATGGGGTCGCAAAGAGTCGGACACGACTGAGCGACTGAACTGAACTGAACTGAACTGAACAACCATTTCGGAAAATAATTTGGATGTATATGTGCAACAAACATTAAATATAGAACAACATACATATATTCTCATTTCTGAGAATCTTGCCTAAGGAAAAAATCCAAAACATGGAAAAAAACTATGAACAGAAATTCTTATCACAGAGTTAAGCTCAACTATAACTATAGCATATCCTCTTGGTATATTTTTATTCAGCCACAGTTTTGACGTTTTGAAAACTCTAGTGCAACATAAGAAAAACTTTTGTTATAATGCGAGGTGAAAAAGGAAATTGCATAATCTAATTATTATAATTAAATGAGGGTATAATTTAGAATAAAATGACTAGAAAGGAATACACACAAATGGCACGTATACAACATCCTTGCTCAGTCTCAATCACTCCACAAATCACATAGGTAATGATGTCTCTTAAATCAGTATCTCTAGCCCACACATCTCTTTTGAGCTCCAGGATATTCAAACTCATCATTCTTCCCTTAGATGTTCTACAGGTCCCTCAATTTTAGTCCTATATATTTTTTTTTGCCTTGGCTGAGAATAAGAACAGGGATAATTATCTAAACCAGAGATCTGAGAGTCTTTCTTCTTTTCCTTCACTCCACATTCCTGACGCTCCCATCCCTTACCATTCCCTAAGTCTACTCAATCTCCTAAAGAGTCCTTTCAATTCATCCCTATCCGTCCATCCATCCTTCTGCTATTGTCTTTATTAATTAATATTTCCCACCTAGATTATTGCAAGACCTCTCTAACCAGTCTTCCTGCTTTCAGCCTCTTTCAGTTGAGCTGCTGTGGTCATAGTTATCATATCAAATCTGAGTGTGTTTTCCACTTTAAAATTCTTCCGTGGCTACTCATAAGTGACTGAATAAAGTTCAAACTCTCTAGCACAGCCTGTGTGATTCATTTTTATCTTGTTATCACCTGCCTGTCTTTCCAGTTTTAAGTCTGGTTACTCCCTAACGGGCAACCCACACTCCAACAACACCAAAGTTATTACAGTGGCCAAACAGGTTGTACACTCTGTCTCACTTGCTTTCTTCCAGCTCAGAATTCTCTTCTTTCTTCCACCTTTTCCTGACCTTATTTACCTGGCCCACTATTCAAGACTCAGTTCAAGATTTTTCTTGACTGGGAAAATTTCAGGGATCGTATTTGTATATGGTTGTAATCACGGGGTGCACTCAATTTTCCATCTTGTTTCGATCACTAACATTAAAGCATGAGAATTTTCTAGTTTGTTAAGGTACTGTTCATAACCATCATTCAACATGCAATAAGTTCTCTGTCTTCTTTGCTCCCACCATCTGCTCGATATAACTTGTATTACATCACTTATTACTTTGTTTTGTAGCCATTTTTCATGTGTTCACCTCCCCCACAAGGCCCTGAATTACTTAAGGGCAGAGATTTTTGTGGTGTTGATTTCTGCATCCCCAGCATAGAGTCTGCTGCAGAGTAGGAATTCACTAAATAAAACTGAATGCATGCTAAATAATGTTTAGCACCAGAGAATGTGGTAATATATTTTTGCCTTTTCTCAGTTGCCTGAATTTTCTGTGGCTACTTATTTATTTATATTTGCCATCTTTAAAAAAAGAGGGATTCAGAATATAATTTTCAGTAGTATTATATTACCTTCACCACTTTAAATTATTTTTTACTTATCAAATATACTACAACTCCCAGTTTTGCTTTGTGTATATACAATGAAGAGGGGTTTCCCTGGTGGCTCAGACAGTAAAGAATCTGCCTGCAATGGAGGAGACCCAGGTTCAATCCCTGGGTTGGGAAGATCCCCTGGAGAAGGGAATGGCTACCCACTCCAGTGTTCTTGCCTGGAGAATCCCATGGGTAGAGGAGCCTGGTGGGCTACACCCCATAGGGTCACAAAGAGCCGGACACGAATGAGCGACTAAAACACACACACACACACACATACAATGCAGAAAGACTGGAGGAGCAGTTGTTATCACTTGCTTTATTTGTAACACACTTCTTTGTACCTAATTAATAGTTAATACTCAGTCCTTACCTTATTAATCCTTCTAGCAGTATTTGACTCATCTGATTACTCCATCCTCCTCAAACCCTTGTATTTCTTTGACCTCTAGGACATTCTCCTGGTTTCCCTCCTAACTTGACACCTTCTTTTGATCAGTCCTGTTGCTGAACTCTCTGCTTTCTCTTCTGATCCATGAAATGCTGGAGCCCACCAAGGCTTCAATCAATGAGTCCCCTCTTTTCTCCTTATAATCAACTACCTAAGTCCCTTTGGCCCTGGTTCTCAAGCTTGGCTACATATTGAATCATCGGAGACACTTCTAAAAAGAAACACTAAATCCCTTCTCTACCATAACCTCTGGGAGCGGAGCTATGATTTTATAGGTTTTAAAGCACCCCAAGTGATTCTAATGTGGGACCAGTGTTGAGGATCACATTGAATGGATTTAAATAGCATATACATAGATTAGTTCAAAATATGTGTCTCCAGCTCTGACCTCTCTTTGAGACCCAACTTCAAATATCCAGTTAGTCCTCAACAGCTACTCTTGTGCTGTCTAATAACTACTGTGTCCAAAACTAAATGCTTGATTTTTGCCCTCAAACCTGTTCTTTTCCTAGTCTTCATATCTCTGCAAATGGTCCCATCATTTAATAGTTATTACCACCAAAATCCTGGGAATCACCTTTTAATCCACATCCCTGTCACTTCTCACTTTCGCATAATTCAGTCCTGATCTGCTGCTGCTGCTGCTAAGATGCTTCAATTGTGTCCGACTCTGTGTGACCCCATAGATGGCAGCCCACCAGGCTCCGCCGTCCCTGAGATTCTCCAGGCAAGAACACCGGAGTGGGTTGCCATTTCCTTCTCCAATGCATGAAAGTGAAAAGTGAAATTGAAGTTGCTCAGTCGTGTCCAACTCTTAGCAACCCTATGGACTACAGCCTACCAGGCTCCTCCGTCCATGGGATTTTCCAGGCAAGAGTACTGGAGTGGGTTGCCATTGCCTTCTCTACTGTGCACTAAATATATTTTCCAAATTTTACCAATTGAGACCCAACTTCAAATATCCAGTTAGTCCTCAACAGCTACTCTTGTGCTGTCTAATAACTACTGTGTCCAAAACTAAATGCTTGATTTTTGCCCTCAAACCTGTTCTTTTCCTAGTCTTCATATCTCTGCAAATGGTCCCATCATTTAATAGTTATTACCACCAAAATCCTGGGAATCACCTTTTAATCCACATCCCTGTCACTTCTCACTTTCGCATAATTCAGTCCTGATCTGCTGCTGCTGCTGCTAAGATGCTTCAATTGTGTCCGACTCTGTGTGACCCCATAGATGGCAGCCCACCAGGCTCCGCCGTCCCTGAGATTCTCCAGGCAAGAACACCGGAGTGGGTTGCCATTTCCTTCTCCAATGCATGAAAGTGAAAAGTGAAATTGAAATTGCTCAGTCGTGTCCAACTCTTAGCAACCCTATGGACTACAGCCTACCAGGCTCCTCCGTCCATGGGATTTTCCAGGCAAGAGTACTGGAGTGGGTTGCCATTGCCTTCTCTACTGTGCACTAAATATATTTTCCAAATTTTACCATTTCCCCTGTCCTCCAAGCCTACTGCCCTAGCCTAGGCCAGCATCATTTCTCATAGAGCTAAAGCAATGCCTGTAATTAGGTAGGCTTCCTGCTTCCCCTCCTGCATTCCTATCCTCCATTTTTTTCCCCCTTGTGATGGGAAATTTAAGGATCTACTCTTAGTAACTTTTATATATATCCATGGTACGTGTTAGTCGCTCAGTCATACCTGACTCTACGCGACCCCATGGACTGTAGCCTGCAGGCTCCTCTGTCCATGGAATTCTCCAGGCAAGAATGCTGGAGTGGGTTTCTATTCCCTTTCCCAGGTACATATATGCCAGACAACAGTGTTAACTAAAGTCATCATGTTGTACATTATATCATCAATACTTATTTATCTTATAATTTGAAGTTTGTACCTTTTGACCCCCTTATTCCAATTCCTCCATCCTCCACCAAGAGTCAATGTATTTCAGACTGACTGAAATATGGTAGTAAGTAGTCAGTAAATAGAGCTTCCCAGGTGGCACTAGTGGTAAAGAACCTGCCTATCAATGCAGGAGACACAGTAGGTCAGGAAGATCTGCTAGAGGAAGGCACGGCAACCCACTGCAGTATTCTTGCCTGGAGAATCCCATGGACAGAGGAGCCTGGTGGGCTACAGTCCATAGGATCACAAAGAGTTGAACATGACTGAAACAACTTAGCATGCATGCACTCTATAAATAACATAACAAGTTGGGGGAACTGAATAAACTTATAAGTAATTAGAATAGATTTGGGTCAAAAGAATTATATCCTGGTTAACATATATCATCATGGAAGGTGACTGCAGCCATG
This sequence comes from Aepyceros melampus, assembly GCA_006408695.1. NCBI lineage: Eukaryota > Metazoa > Chordata > Mammalia > Artiodactyla > Bovidae > Aepyceros > Aepyceros melampus. The sequence continues at coordinate 62,495 of SJXQ01011248.1, forward strand.
AAATTAAAAGACACTTGCTCCACGAAAGGAAAGCTATGACAAACCTAGACAACAGCAGACTAAAAAACCAGAGACACCACTTTGCTAACAAAGGTCCATAAAGTCAAAGCTATGGTTTTACCTGAAGTCAGGTATGGATGTGCGAGTGCCAAAGAGTTGATCTTTTGAACTGTGGTGTTGGAAAATACTCTTGAGAGTCCCTTGGACTGAAAGGAGATCAAACCAGTCAATCCTAAAGGTAATCAACCCTGAATAGTCATTGGAAGGATTTATGCTGAAGCCAAAGCTGCAATACTTTGGCCACCTGAGGTGAAGAGCTAACTCAATGGAAAAGACCCTGATGCTGGGAAAGATTGAAGGCAAAAGGAGAAGGGGGTGGCAGAGGATGAGATGGTTAGATAACATCACCAACTCAATGAACATGAATTTGACTCCAGGAGATAGTGAAGGACAGGGGATCCTGGCATGCTGCAGTCCGTGCAGTTGCAAAGTTTTGGACACAATTTAGCAACTGAACAATGAAAACAATAATGTATATAGAGAGGAAATGAACCAAAGAAATAGGAAATTATTCATCATTGTCAGAGGGACAGAAAACCCTGGGTTGCACCTCAAACACTGCTGTAGGAGTCCTTGGCATGCAGAATTGTCAGTTTTGAGGGCAGAGGGAGAGTCACTGGAAAGAGTAATCAAACTTGAAACAGAACAGCTCAAAGAAAAAGACGCATCAGAGATATTGGACAGAAGTTTGTTCAGAAACTGTCTCTTCTCAACTACCAAAGTGATGCAAGTATAAATATTTTTTGATTCAAAGTCATTGCTGAATAAGGCCCCCAAAGGATATGGACGCATCCTCTAGCAAGGGTTTAGTGAATTTTTTTTAAAAAAAGTTTTTATATTAATAGCATCAACGTTTTATTAGTGAGCATTTTTAAATGCTTATCATATGCCAAATACCACTTGGAGTGTTTATATGCATTATCTAATTTGATTCTAACAGTAAACTCTATGAGACAGGTATTACTGTTATCCTATTTTGCAAATGAGAAAGCTGAGGCTTAGAGACATTAGGGAGCTTGTCCAAAGTAATGCAGGTATTAAGGGAAGAAACCAGACTTGAAACCCAGGGAGGTTTGAGGCCAAAATCTATGCTCTAGACTGCTCTGGATAGTGCCTTTTATATTTTCCATCCCCAAAGACTATGCTTTTAAATTTCTGAATGTCATGGAGCCTTTCAATTACAGACTGGAGCTGAAAGGAAGCATGGTTTTTAGCTTTTTACCCTTTCCTTCTTCCTGACCTTCTTGCCTGAAGAAGAAATATAAGATAAACAGGCTTGGATGTAGGCATACTTTGTAACAATAGGGGTAACAAAATCTATAGAATAGTTAAAACCACAGTAGAAAGATAACTCCGAGCTTGAGAATCAAAGCAACCAGACATAGTTAAGCAAAGAGTTAGCGGAAATTGATCGAAAATCAATCAGCTAATAAGGAAAACTACAGAGAAGCTTAAGATCTTCTTAAATAGATTCAAACAAAGCTGCTATAATGTATATCACTTTTATTTTCTTTGTTAAACATTTATATGCTTATTAAACTGAAGAAATATAAGTGTAAGTTGGGCTTTGTACCACTTTTCTAGTTTGGGGTATCAATTTAACATTATCAAAATAGTCTTAATTTTCAAGTATTATAGCTTTTTACATTGATGACTATTAAATTTTACATCTACTTGTATTGCATTGGACAGTTCAGAGTATTTTCAGTGCTATAATTCTGAATGACTCTTTCCATGGTTCTGAGGTAGCTTGCACCTGCTCTAGCTACAGCTTTTTATAGCCTCAGCTAATGATGGATTTGAAGACTATTCTAATATTTATTGTTACCCCAGAATAGGTCTTATATTCCATATAAGAAGGTATAGAATAGCAATTACCAACTGTAAAGGGAAATTGGCAATGTTACTGTGATGACAAGCACAGTTATAGTGGTATGACCGATTTATTCATTTCCTTAATAACCTTAATAGTTGTAATGAGTCATCCCTGTCTCTTCTAAATTATAGGGCACCCTTTTATTCCCAAATCAAATGAATATACATGATGACATTTTTTTCTTTCTTGTTCTCATTTGAAAGACCTAATTTTTCATAATCTGCCGTTAAGAGCATCAGACAGATGTGACTTGGAATTCTGGCTAGAAGAATAAAAGGTTAAAGAAGGCAAGGGTTTCTCTGCTGCCCCCAACTTGTCCTCTAGACGTCTTTCAGAGGCTTTGAATTGTGGTCAGGCTCTTTGTTGCTGTGAGACTGACATTTAAGCAGGTAGTCCATTACATTCCTTTTATGAAAAAGAAGGAAGAAAGATGAGAGAAGGAAATCATTTTTGGTTTGACAATCAAGCAGACAGTATTTGCTCTATATATCAATTTCATTATTTACTAATAAGGAATTTTTAAAGGAGCCATGAAAGAAAAGTCATCTGAGGGCATACAGAAAATGGAATCCTCCTACACTGTTGGTGAGAATGTAAATTGGTACAGCCACTATGGAGAACAGTATGGAAGTTCCTTAAGAAACTAAAAATATTACTAATATGTGATCCAGCAATCCCACTCTTGGGCACATATCTGAAGAAAAACATGGCTTGAAGGATATATGCTCCGCAATGTTCATTGCAGCACTGTTTACAATACCCAGGACATGGAAACAACCTAACTGTCCATCGATGACAGATGAATGGATAAAGATGTGGGGTGTGCCTGCATTCTCAGTCGTATCTGACTCTTTGCGACCCCATGGACTGTAGCCCACAGGCTCAATGGAATTTTCCAGGCAAGAATACTGGAGTGCGTTGCCATGCCCTCCTCCAGGGGATCTTCCCCACCCAGGGATCAAACCCACATCACTTGTGTCTCCTGCATTGCAGGCAGGTTCTTTATCCACTGAGCCACTGGGGAAACCACAAAGACGTGGTACACATATACAATAGAATATTACTCAGCCATTAAAAGAATAAAAAAATGCCATTTGCAGCAACATGGATGGACCTAGAGATTATCATACTAAGTGAAGTAAGTCAGACCAAGATATCCCTTATGATATCCCCATATGATATCCCTTACGTGTAGAAAGTTAAAGGAATGATACAAATAAACTTATTTACAAAACAAAAACAGACTCACAGACTTAGAGAAAGATCTTATGGGTTTGGGGAGGGAGGTAGGGAGAGGCAGATAGATTGAGTTTGGGACTGACACATACACACTACTATATTTAAAACAGATAACCAATAAGGACCAGCTCTGCTTAACACTCTGTAATAACCTAAATGGAAAGATAATTTGAAAAAGGAATAGATAGATGTATAACTGAATCACTTGTTCTACACTTGAAACTAACACATTGTTAATTAACCAATATAAAATAAAAATTGAAAGCAAGGAAGAAAAAGAAAGATGAGTCATCTGAGAAGGCAGAGGAACACATCTGCCCTCCAGGTCCTAGCGTGTTAGTAGGTGGTGTTTGTCACATGAACTCTAGCTGAGCTGATGAGAAAGTAAGCCTTAGCATACTTCTAGTTGTTTTATCCATACTGTATTATTTCTCCTGGAGTGTGGATAATTGAAATCACAGGTTAGCAACATAGTAGTGCTGCAAACTAAGGAGACCAGTTGTTTTCTCCTACCATTCCTGGAAACAGAGGAGGAACTGTCTGAGCAGAGAAGACTGCAACATGTTTTAACTTGTTGCTTCAGCAGTACACAAGGCTTTTCTACACTGGCTTAAAAATGAATGATTATTACTGAGACAAAGATAGTGCAACATGTATGATATCATAAGTGAAACGAATTGCCGCTCTAGGTTCAATGCAGGATGCAGGATGCTTGGGACTGAAGCACAGGGATAATCCAGAGAGATGGTGTGGGGTGGGAGGGAGGAGGTGGGGGTCGGGATTGGGAGTTCATGTACACTCGTGGCTGATTCATGTCAATGTATAGCAAAACGAATACAGTATTGCAAAGCAAAACAAACTAAAAAATAAAAATTAATTTTAAAAAAAACCCTGAAACTCCAGTACTTTGGCCAAATAAAATAAAATAAAATAAAATAAAATAATGAGGTGTCATTAAAAAAAAAAAGAAAGTTGTAATAATTTTACCTTAAGTATCCATACACCTGGGAGTTTCCCTTGATGCTCAGTGGTAAAGAATTAACATGCCAATGCAAGAGACGTGGGTTCAATCCCGGAGTTGGGAAGATCCCCTAAAGAAGAAAATGGCAACTCACTTCAGTAATCCTGCCTGGGAAATACCATGGATAGAACAGCCTGGCAGGCTACAGTCCCTGGGGGTTGCAAAAGAGTCGGATATGACTTATCAACTAAACAACAATAACGATAACCCATATACCTATTACTCAGATTCAGCCATTAACATTTTATTGTCCTTCTGTCTATTCATTTACCATATGCTGAGATCAAGTCAAAGCACATTAACAGGTATCAGTACACATCTCCATAAATATATCAGTATTAATATTATGACCTAGAGCTGAGGGAGGCAGAGGGGAACACTTCCTTACAGGGAATAAGGAAGCCATCTCAGCCTGTGCTGTGCATTTCATCTTGTTTGGGAGTACGTTCTTCTAACATCTGCCTGCAATGCGGGAGACCTGGGCTCAGTCCCTGGGTTGAGAAGATCCCTTGGAGAAGGAAATGGCAACCCACTCCAGTATTCTTGCCTGGAAAATCCCATGGACAGAGGAGCCTGGTGGGCCACAGTCCATGGGGTCGCAAAGAGTCAGACACAACGGAGCAACTTCACTTTTTCACTTTCACTTCCGTCTATTCTGGGCTTGATTAGCACTCCTTTGTGTTACTTAAGTGTGTGTATCATGTGACCCCTGGACAAATTCAGTGAGTGAAAACAGAAGGAAAAATGTTGGCAAAGGTTCTGTTCAAGCATGAAAATGACACCTCCTCTTTATCCCTGTGACTTTGTAACAGAAGGGGTACCCTTACGCATAGTTTAGAGAGATACTTTGAATGCTCACTTGGAAACGGATATGATAATGTGCCTCAAAATTTCCGTGTGTGACTTACCACTCTCAGATTTATTTCTTCACATATTTATTGTGTTATTGCTTAATGTGTACATTTTGAACTGAACTGTGTCTCCTCAAATTTGATATGTTGAAACTCTAATCCCCAACATGACTGTGTTTGGATATAGAGCCTTTAAGGAGTAACTGAAGGTGGAATGAGGTTAAAAGGGTGGATCTCTCATTCCACAGGACTGGTTTCTCATAAGAAAAGGAAGAGACATCAAAAGATGACCCTGTTTCCAAACTCAAGGAGGAAAGGCCACATGGAACACAGTCAGAAGGCGACTGTCCGCAAGCCACGAAAAGAGGCCTCACTGAGACCAACCCTGCTAGCACCTTGGCCTTGAACTTCCAGGCTCCAGAGCTGGAGGAAACAACTTGTCCTTTAAGTCATCCAGTCTGCAGTCTTGCTATGGCATCCTGAGCAGACAAATACATTGTACACGCTATGGATGATATAACTAGATTTAAATACTTTTTCCTGATTTAAGGCTTCAAAGTTTATTTGAAAATGTGGAATACAATTTTTTTTTTTTACCTAAGTGAAAGCAAAAAAATGGTTTATTTTCCTTTATGTACGTACTCATGTGTTCAATTTAATTATAGTGTCTGTTTAAGTATGTATCTGCTTCTCTTTATCTTTTTTAATCAACTATTTCTAACCAAGTGACTACTGATTCTATTTATACCTATAGTCTGACATAAATGAAAAGGGCATTCTTGAATATGATCAAGAAGGAGTAAAGTTAGTTTATTTTGATAAGTTAAAAAAAAAATGTGTTCCCAGAACATTTGAGTAAAATATCTTTGTGGAAAAAAAATCTACAGCTGTAGCATTTTTCTTACCTTAAGCATTTCCCTAATGTTCCTTTCTCTGTGATGAAAGAGGTTTGACTCAAAAATAAGTTCTCTAAACCCTTTTCTCTCTCTTCTTCAATAATGTCTATTTTCTCATTTTCCACGTGGTGTTATTGGATTCCTAACAGCAGTTCTGCATAGTATCATTTACCTGTAAGCTTAAACCAGCAAATTCAAAGAGTTTCAAATTATAACATCTGATTTGGTAGCTTTATGCTAAATGACAATCAGATGGAAATGATGCTGAAATAAAAATGGGCCGAGAAGCACCAGTAGATCTCATTTTCCTAATAAGCAGAAATTTCATTGCTGGAGTAAGAATGCACATGTTGTGAAAGTGTCAATGACAGCCCCTAAAAGTGCAAGGGAATTATTTAAATTCCATTTTGTGGAGAATAATATTAAGATTTAGGAAGGCATGCTATAATACAAAGAGCACAGGTTTTGAATCACAAGTTATGAGCTGAGTTTATGGGCCAGTTATATTAGTAATGATGAAACAATGCTAGACAATGCTCTTAACTTTCTGAACTTCACTTTTCTCTGATTTACTAAGATGATTTGTTAGAGAACAGGAGGTATGTTACAATATACTGGATAATTAATTGTTTGCGTGGAAAACAGAAACAACTCTATTTTCATCAAGAAGGGATTTAATACAAATAATTAGAGGCTTATAATGGGCTTCCCAGGTGGCTCAGTAGTAAAGAACCCTCTGCCAATGCAGGAGTCATAAGAGATGGGGTTTGATCCTTGGGTCGGGAAGATCCCCTGGAGAAGGAAATGGCAGCCTGTCCCAGTGTTCTTGCTTGGAAAATTCCATGGAAGAGGAGCCTAGCAGGCTACAGTCCATGGAGTCACAGAGGGTCAGAAGGGACTGAGCTCCTGAGCACACACAGATAGGTTTATGAAACTGTTGGGTGAGCCGGGGTAGCAAAGATAAGGAGAATCGCTGCTAAGCTTTCTGAGTATCCTGAGGTGCAGAAATCACTGAGAACTCCAAACGAAGCTCTTGGCGTCAAAGTATATTGATTCATATCTCAACATCTGAAATCTACTGGCAAAATCTCCCATCTGCCATCTTCCACAGACCTCACACCTCCACAATGAAGCCAAAGCAACTCTCCTCTCTCTCATCCTATCAAAATTTTAGCAAGAGCTTTTCATTTGCAGGGCATGAAATGGAATTCTCTGGACAAGAGAGTCTGGAGAATGTAGCTTCCAGCTTTTGCACCAGAGGTGATAGCTGAGAACAGTATGATAATGGGATTGGAATTGCAACCGTGAATTCATAAGATATACTCATTCCACTCTGGAGGAGGGCATGGCAACCTACTCCAGTATTCTTGTCTGGAGAATCCCCATGGACAGAGGAGCCTGGGGTCTACAGTCCATAGGGTCACAAATAGTTGGACACAACTGAGCGACTAAGCACAAGCATTCAATCCACACAGAAGACATCCATAAAATTCAATTCATCCATTAGTTTTGTCTGCTTTGCCCACAAAATGCAATTCAAATTCATTTCAATTGGATCTCTATAGAATGCAACCACCCATAATTCAAGGTAATGCTGTTTCTCACATGGACTATTACAACACTTATCTAGCTTTCCTCTTTCCACACTGCTCTCTGTATAACCCAAAATCTGTTTGGTTATGATGAGGTTACAAAGAATTCCAGAAATGCAGTGGCTTAATCCAAGTGGTATCTCAGTTCAGTTCAGTCACTCAGTCATGCCCAACTCTTTGCAACGCCATGGACTGCAGCATGCCAGGCTTCCCTGTCCATCATAGCTTCCCTGTTCATCAATGAACACATCAAACTCATGTCCATTGAGTCAGTGATGCCATCCAACAGTCTTATCTTCTGTTGTCCCCTTCTCCTCCCCCTTCAGTCTTTTCCAACATCAGGGTCTTTTCAAATGAGTCAGTTCTTCGCATCAGGTGACCAAAGTATTATAGTTTCAGCCTCAGCATCAGTCCTTCCAATGAATATTCAGGATTGATTTCCTTTAGGATGGACTGGTTGGATCTCCTTGCTGTTCAAGAGACTCTCAAGTGTCTTCTCCAATACCACAGCTCATGGTATTTAGCTCATGCTTATGATATATGCTTTTCATAGATTTGCAAGGGCCTCTGCTGCATGAGTTAATTAGAGTTGCAAGCTGACTGAGCCTCATCCATCTTACAGAAGTAGCAACCAAAGTACTCAGCCTCCTCTATGTGGCATGAGATATGAGGGACTGGGGAATTTACTGATGGGAGCCTTGCTGACTTTAAACCCACCAGCGACACGGCACCATTCAATTGCAAGAAATACAAAAAATGGAATACGGTTGAACCCTGAACAGGCCAGTAGTTAGGGGTGGAAACCCCCAGACACTTGAAAATTCACATATGACTTTAAAGACTGTCCTTGATATCCATGGGTTCCACATCTAATTGTGTAGCATTATAAAGTATTTACTAAAAATCATCTGCATATAAGTGGACTCTTACGGTTCAAGTGCATGTTTTTCAAAGCCAACTATGCTAGGATGAAACTATGATGTATTTTCTACAGTCAGGATGTTTATGCCTTACTTCCTGTAGTCAACTTTCTCTATCTAAATATTCAAAGTAATATTTATAAAATAGAAATCAGATCATATTCTTTCTGCTTAAAAACATTCAGGTGTATCTGTTGCATGTAAAATAGAACTAAAAGCTTTCACTGTAGCCTACCAGACCTTACAGGATCTGGAGTGCCATGTTTTATCTTCTCATGGCTTCTGCTGTTTCTCACGACAATCCAAGATATTGGCTGTCTTTATTCGCTTTAAACATGACAAGATGGTTTCTGACCTAGGGCTTTGCATCTGCTCTTCTTTCTGATGAAAACTGTCTTCATTGGGCTTTTTGCATGACTAATTAATTCTCATTCTCCAGGACTCTGCATAAGTGTCACACCCTACACTTTACTTTCTATTTTTATTATTTTGTTTGTTTGGTACACTGGGATGACCCAGAGGGATGGTATGGGGAGGGAGATGGGAGGGGAATTCAGGATTGGGAACATGTGTACATCCATGGTGGATTCATGTTGATGTATGGCAAAACCAATACAATATTATAAAGTAAAAAAAAAAAAAATGCTAAAAAAAGAAAAACACTTTATTTTCTAGAATACAGCTTTATATCACTTTACACAATATGTAAGTTCTTTATACTTTTATTGTTTGTCTCTAATGTGTTTATGATGCATTTCATGGTTTGATGCAGGATGCAGGATGCTTGGGACTGATGCACGGGGATAATCCAGAGAGAGGGTGTGGGGCGGGAGGGGGGAGGTGGGGATCGGGATTGGGAGTTCATGTACACTCGTGGCTGATCCATGTCGATGTGTAGCAAAACGAATACAGTATTGTAAAGCAAAACAAACTAAAAAAATAAAAATTAATAATAAAAAAAAAACAAAGACCATTCCAATCTTATCTGAGTCTTGTTTTCAATTCTTAAAATATTGTCTGTATCATAGGAATCACTCGACCAGTATAAGCTGAGTGAAAATACAAATCAATAAATTTTATCTATCATTATTGACCAAAGTGATTAAAAAGGGATTAGTAAAAATTAGGGTGATATTTTATAGACTAAGCTGAGAATATCTCTTTATTTGTCTTTCTCTCAAGCCAGTTTAAAAGCTAAACACACTTTCTCATTTATTAAAAAAGTGCTATCTGGTGCTAGTACTCTCTTTCTCTTTAATTGGAGGATGACTGCTTGACAATGTTGTGTTGCTTTCCACGATACCTCAGCGTGAACCAGTCACAAGTATGGACGTGTCCCTCAACCCGTTCCTCCAGGTCATCACAGAGCGTCCGTTGTGCTCTCTGTGCTCCACAGCAACTTCCCGCTAGCCGGCTATTTCACACATGGGAATGCACGTGTTTCAGTGCTGCTCCTTCAGTTTCTCCCCCCCAACCCTCCTTTCCCCACTGTCTTTCTTACACAGACATACTCACACATCTAGTTAAGAAAACAACATGATAAACTATCCCAAATAGAAAAAAAAATTCAACTAAGCAAAAACATACATTTGTTAACCCGAACACATTGTGCTTCAAAACACAAATTGGCATATTTAACCATTAGCTGATTTCTATCAGTAAAGATGATTTCATTTTTGTCTTCATAAAACAAGTTATTTTTTCTTTCTTTATGCACATACCTGTACTCAGCATGACATTTAGTCTTTGGGATACTAACTACATCATGAAGGAATTACCTGGTAACTCATGACAAGTAACGTGTGCATGGGTTAGCACTAATCTCAGGCTCCCTTCATATTGTATTAATAAAATAGGGTTTCATGGTAGAGAAGCATGAGCTTTACTTAGACTCAGACAAATCTGAGCTCCAAGATGAGCTCTGCTTTTTTAGTTGTAAGATATTGATAAAGTTACTTTTGGGGCCCAGATTTACATCTGTATTATTTATTTTTTTCATTATTTTTAAATTTTTATTTTTACTTTATTTACCTTTACATTATTGTATCGGTTTTGCCATACATTGACAGGAATCCGTCTCGGGTGTACATGAGTTCCCAATCCTGAACCCCCCCACCCCCAACCTCCCATCCCATATCATCTCTCTGGATCATCCCCGTGCACCAGTCCCAAGCATCCTATATCCTGTATCGAACATAGACTGGCGATTCGGTTCTTACATGATAGTATACATGTTTCAGTGCCATTCTCCCAAATCATCCCACCCTCTCCTTCTCCCTCAGAGTCCAAAAGTCCGTCCTCTACATCTGTGTCTCTTTTGCTATCTCGCATACAGGGTTATAATTACCATCTTTCTAAATTCCATATATATGTGTTAGTATACTGTATTAGTATTTTTCTTTCTGGCTTACTTCACTCTGTATAATTGGCTCCAGTTTCATCCATCTCACTGGGCATACACACCAAGGAAACCAGAATTGAAAGAGACACATGTACCCCAATGTTCATTGCAGCACTGTTTATAATAGCCAGGACATGGAAGCAACCTAGATGTCCATCAGCAGATGAATGGATAAGAAAGCTGTGGTACATATGTATTATTTCAAATTATTAGGAGAAACTCTGGACCATTTTTCAGTAAAATCACTATTACTGTTGCCATCTCAGCACATATTAATTCTCTAATTATTTCATAACAAAAATGGACTAGAAAGAATTTATAAATAGTACACAGCTAGTTCTGACAGAAATAAAGAAAAATACATCAGAAGTTTTAATTCTTCAAGTATTTTAAATTATTTGGAGAAATTAAATTTTAAATTCTTGGAGAAATTAAAGCTTTTGTTGTATTTTTCTTTACTTCTGTCAGAACTAGTTGTGTACTGTATTATAAATTTTTCCAAAAACACCAATACAGTATACTAATGCATATATATGGAATTTAGAAAGACGGTAACGATAACCCTGTATGCAAGACAGCAAAAGAGACACAGATGTATAGAACAGTCTTTTAGACTCTGTGGGAGAGGGCGAGGTGGAATGATTTGGGAGAATGGTATTGAAACACGTATAATATCATATGTGAAATGAATTGTCAGTACAGGTTCGATGCATTATACAGGATGCTCGGGGCTGGTGCACTGGGATGACCCAGAGGGATGGTATGGGGAGGGAAGTGGGAGGAGGGTTCAGGATAGGGAACATGTGTACACCTGTGGCAGATTCATATTGATGTATGGCAAAACCAATACAATATTGTAAAGTAATTAGCCTCCAGTTAAAACAAATAAATTTATATTTTTTTAAAAAGGCATTTTGTTATATTTTAAAAGAAACTTGAAAAGCCAAAAATATTGGAAAACTCACATTAAGAAAAAGAAGAGGTATTTCCAGTACGGAGTATATGAAGTTCAGGGTAGCCTAGGTGAAAATTAAAGACATTAAACAAAACAAGTATTACCAAACTCATTGGATTCTGAGAATCCAAGACTTTGGAAGATAGTAAACTTTCAACATAAACCAAAATATATTGATGACTACATTTCAAGAAAATGCATAATATCTCTTCAGTTCATTTCAGTCGCTCAGTCATGTCCGACTCTTTGCGAACCCATGAATTGCAGCATGCCAGGCCTCCCTGTACATCACCAACTCTCAGAGTTCACTCAAACTCAGTTTCATTGAGTCGGTGATGCCCTGCAGCCATTTCATCCTCTGTCGTCCCCTTGTCCTCCTGCCCCCAATCCTTCCAGCATCAGAGACTTCTCCAATGAGTCAACTCTTTGCATGAGGTGGCCAAAGTACTGGAGTTTCAGCTTTAGCATCATTCCTTCCAAAGAAATCCCAGGACTGATCTCCTTTAGGATGGACTGGTTGGATCTCCTTGCAGTCCAAGGGACTCTCAAGAGTCTTCTCCAACACCACAGTTCAAAAGCATCAATTCTTTGGCACTCAGCTTTCTTCACAGTCCAACTCTCACATCCATACATGACTACTTTAAAAATCATAGCCTTGACTAGATGGACCTTTGTTGGCAAAGTAATGTCTCTGGTTTTCAATATGCTATCTAGGTTGGTCATAACTTTCCTTCCAAGGAGTAAGTGTCTTTTAATTTCATGTCTGTATGAACTCCAGTGAGTGAGTTCTTTGCATAAGATAGCCAAAGTATTGGAGTTTCAGCTTCAGCATCAGTCCTTCCAATGAATATTCAGGACGGATTTCCTTTAGGATGTACTGGTTGGATCTCCTTGCAGTCCAAGGGACTCTCAAGAGTCTTCTCCAACACCACAGTTCAAAAGCATCAATTCTTTAGCTTTCAGCTTTCTTTATAGTCCAACTCTCACATCCATACATGACTAATGGAAAAACCATAGCCCTGAATAGATGGACCTTTGTTGGCAAAGTAATGTCTCTGCTTTTTAATATGCTATCAAGGTTGGTTATAGCTTTTCTTCCAAGGGTCAAGCATCTTTTAATTTCATGTCTGCAGTCACCATCTGCAGTGATTTTGGAGCCCAAAAACATAAAGTCTGCCACTGTTTCCCCATCTATTTCCCATGAAGTGATGGGACCAGATGCCATGATCTTCATTTTCTGAATGTTGAGCTTGAAGCCAACTTTTTCACTCTCTTCTTTCATTTTCATCAAGAGGCTTTTTAGTTCCTCTTCACTTTCTGCCATAAGGGTGGTGTCATCTGCATATCTGAGGTTATTGATGTTTCTCCCAGCAATCTTGATGCCAGCTTGTGCTTGTTCCAGCCCAGTGTTCTCATGATATACTCTGCATAGAAGTTAAATAAGCAGGGTGACATTATATAGCCTTGATGTACTCCTTTTCCTATTTGGAACCAGTCTGTTGTTCCACGTCCAGTTCTAACTGTTGCTTCCTGACCTGCATACAGATTTCTCAAGAGGCAGGTCAGGTGGTCTGGTATTCCCATCTCTTTCAGAATTTTGCAGCATTTATTGTGATCCACATGGTCCAAGGCTTTGGCATAGTCAATAAAGCAGAAATAGAGGTTTTTTCTGGAACTCTCTTGCTTTTTTGATGTTGACAATTTGATCTCTGGTTCCTTTCCTTTTCTAAAACCAGCTTGAACATCTGGAAGTTCATGATTCATGTATTGCTGAAGCCTAGCTTGGAGAATTTTGAGCATTACTTTACTAGCATGTCAGATGAGTGCAACTGTGTGGTAGTTTGAGCATTCTTTGGCATTGCCTTTCTTTGGGATTGGAATGAAAACTGATCTTTTCCAATCTCTTATCCCCATATATATATATATATGGCTAAAGGGGAGAAAACTTGTTTAATAAGACCTGATTAAGAATTGAAAGGGCTTCTCTGGTGCCTGAGATGGTAAATAATTTACCTACAATGAGGAAGACCTGAATTTGATCCCTGGGTCAGGAAGATCCCTTGGAGAAGGGAATGGAAACCCACTCCAGTAATTTTTCCTGGAGAATTTCATGGACAGAGGAGCCTGGCAGCCTACAGTCCATGGGTTACAAAGAGTGAGTAACTATCACTTTCACTTTCAAGAATTATAATTAATTTATACATTGGAAAGCAAAGTTTAAGCTTAATTTATTATAAACTCTTTAATCTTTAAAATGTTAAGAGAAGAAGTAGGAGAAAATACTTATTCAAAAATCTATGTTAGAGATGGAAGTTAATAAGATGCCAGGGTATATTTTTGATCATTACACTTAGGCTTTATTTCCAGGAAAGTTTTAAAGATGAAAAATGTCCACAGATTTTTCCCTTGATAGGATTAGTTTTCTAATAATTGTTTAATAGGTAGTCCAGTTAAAGTAATACAGAAGTGAGAGATGAGATTAAGCATATGAATAGCTTTTCAGTGACTTGATTATATGCCAACAAAATACCAATGTGGATGAATTATTAGCTGCTTACAGCCTATCTGATTTTGTCTAGTGGTAATTTAAGAAGCAAAATGGCTTCCTTAGAGTTCTCTGTATTATGGTTTATGTGGTGGGGTTGAAGTTGCTTTTCCTAAACTATGGGTTAGAAGGTAATGTTCTGTTAAAAAGTTCAACAGCATCAGAGAAGTGTTCAAGTGGATTTGGAAAAATGCTATGTTTCAGAAAATTAAGCATGATTTTTGCTGCAGCTTTGATTTGGCGACTGTGATCTCAGAGGATAGTATAGCATACAGTTCTTTACAAAATGCTTTTTTCCCCATGGAATATATTCTGTGACATATTAGTATATATTCCATAGAATATAATCCATGAAATAAATATTTTCCTAAAGCTTGTGGATAATGTAAGTATCTGATGGAATTCAAATTAGAGTTTATCTGTTTCTTTTCAAGTTGTGAGAAAACTGCCTCAGAAAGTCCATGAGCAACTCTGAAGATGTCTGTAAGGGATAATTTCCAAGAAATCTTGATAAATATTAACTAAAGGAAAGCAAGGTGGAATGAGTCAACCTCAGCTGCTTTAATTTTATGGTATATGGTCATCCAGAGAAGGGATTGCCAGGTAAGTTCAGGCAAAATCTCTACAAAAGCTTTTGCTTTCATGCTGTCACCAGCTAAATGGCCAAGCTCATACAAAGCCCCCCCCAGTGCTCTAGAGAGGACCAAACTCACTTATTCTCTCAGCTCTTTTAAGTATTTGTCTCTATACAAGTCCTTTCCTTCAGTCAATCTACATCATGCTCGTTCTTCAAGAATGGTTCAGATCCTACCTCCACCATCAAGCCTGCCCAAGAAGCCTTTCTTGACCACTCTAATCTCATCGCTAAGATAGGAAATGTTTGTTTTGTTTTTGTTGTTCAGTCACTCAATCTTGTCTGAGTATATATGTATTATATATATATACATACACACACACACACATACACATATATAGTATCTTGTTCAAAACAATCTAAAATAACTAAAAATATGGAGCATATTTTTCTTTTCCATGAATTCATGTTCTTATCAGTAATTTGCTTCTTAAATTGCTGCTGTTGCCTTTAAGTCACTTCAGTCCTGTCTGACTCTTTGTGACCCCATAGATGGCAGCCCACCAGGCTCCACTGTCTCTGGGATTCTCCAGGCAAAAACACTGGAGTGGGTTGCCATTTCCTTCTCCAGTGCATGAAAGTGAAAAGTGAAAGCGAAGTTGCTCAGTCATGTCCCATTCATCATGACCCCGTGGACTGCAGCTTACCAGGCTCCTCCATCCATGGGATTTTCCAGGCAAGAGTACTGGAATGGGTTGCCATTGCCTTCTCCTTTGCTTCTAAAGCTAGGGTGGCAAAATCAATTTTATATAATATTTTCAATTTCTTTAATTAACCAAATGTAATATCCCACACAGATTCACTGAAAAGACCATACAATTCCTTTAGGCATCTCAAATGAGTCTCAGTCTTCTACCTAGATCCAAGTGCATTGGTGTAGCTAAGCTTAGTGAGGTGTGGGAAGAAAAAAAACTAATTTTATTTTAATTAGAAGGAATATTTTGGAGCCTAGAGCTTGGAAAAGCAAATGCACACAAAGTCATTCATTTATTATTGATGAGAGAAGAATAGTAACCTTTAATTTCTTCTCAGATACTTTTATTTTGGGGGCTTTCCAAGTGGTGCTACTGGTAAAGAACCTGACTAAAAATACAGGAGACATAAGGGACTTGGGTTCGATCCCTGGGTTTGAAAGACCCCTGGAGAAGGAAATGGCAATCTGCTCCAGTATTCTTGCCTGGAGAATCCCATGGGCAGAGGAGCCTGGGGGGTTACAGTCCATGGGGTCACAAAGTCAGACACAACTGGGAGACTAACACTTTCACCTTTATTTTAAAAGATTATGTTCCATTTGTAACTAGTAGAATTGGATAGAATTGAAATGGATATAATCAGATGCCAAAACTCATGGCAGAGAAATAATTTCAGGTATTCTGGGGAAGAAATATTGAAAAATATCAGCTTTGCCTGAGTATCCACTCACATCCATCCTAAGTCCCTAACTCCCTTATATTATTCCTGCTTTATTCAACTATCCCCTCTTTAAAAAGAAAAAAGAGGAAATTATTGAGAATGTATTATGTGACTAAACTTGGTGATAAGATAGTGAAAGAAATACAGTCTCTAAACTCAGCTGGAGAAGGGCATGACAACCCGCTCCAGTATTCTCGCCTGGGGAATCCCATGGACAGAGGAGCCTGGTGGGCTACAGTCCATGCGGTCACAAAGAGTTGGACACGACTGAGTGACTAACACACAAGGAAAAGGAACTCAGCATAAAAGCCCTGGAAGTAAATAAGATGTAAAGGTGAACAGTTGGAGGGAACAGGCCGCAGAACAACTTTTCAGATCGAGTTCTCTTTGCACAATGTTATAAATATCAGAGATGTATTAGTTCTTTTGCTGAACTTTAAGGCAAATACAAGTTATCGAATCATTTAGCAAGTATTCCCCAAGTCTCTGATGCATATATTGTTTTTGTTCAGTCACTAAGTCGTATCTGAATCTTTGCGACCCCAGACACTGAAGCACACCAGGGTCTCCTGTCCCTCATTGTCTCCTGATCAAATTCATGCTCATTGAGTCGTTGATGCTAGCAATATAAATAACTATTCACCTATATCTATTTATATTCAGGTAGGGTCGGGAAGATCCCCTGGAGAAGGAAGTGGCAACACATTCCAGTATGCTTTGCCTGCGAAATTCTGTGGACAGAGGAGTCCATGGGGTTACAAAATAAACAGACATGACTTAGCGGCTAAACAACAGCAACAAAATTCATTGAAGATTAACCATTGATCAGTATCTTTAATGTAAATATTCACAATTAATGTCATCATATAAGGATGACATGACACCTAATGGAATAACATTATATAATGAAGAAGTAATAACATCATTTAATGAGATGATGAGACTGAAGGCAAAAGATATGAAATATTAAATGGAGGGATAAGAATTCACATTTAATCCTACTGTTCAATGGTATTACCTCCATATCACAAACAATTTTATACTAAATAGCAGATAAAACAAAGAAGTTCAGGAAGGGAGGCCACATTTTAATCTTTTGGCAGAAGAGAAGGCATAATAAAGGAAGTCAAGGAGGTGGCTCATTTTCAAGAATACTGGAGCTATCCCGCTGATCTTTTGGTGCCTTTACATGTCCTCCCCCTTTAACCTAACCAAAAAAATCTCTTTGTCTCCGCTGGATCACATTTGCCCCATCACAGAAGATGCACACTCCGTGGTGTACATTTAACTCACTCAGTTGCTAAGTGAGGGTTCATATACGGAGAAGATTAGAGAGGGTCAATGGGTACATTTTCATCTGGAGCTTGATTCAGTTCAGTTCAGTTCAGTCACTCATCGTGTCCGACTCTTTGTGACCCCATTAATCGCAGCATGCCAGGTTTCCCTGTCCATCACCAACTCCCGGAGTTCACTCAGACTCACGTCCATTGAGTCCGTGATGCCATCCAGCCATCTCATCCTCGGTCGTCCCCTTCTCCTTCTGACCCAATCCCTCCCAGCATCAGGGTATTTTCAAATGAGTCAACTCTTCGCATGAGGTGGCCAAAGTACTGGAGCTTCAGTTTTAGCATCATTCCTTCCAAAGAAATCCCAGGGTTGATCTCCTTCAGAATGGACTGGTTGGATCTCCTTGCAGTCCAAGGGACTCTCAAGAGTCTTCTCCAACACCACAGTTCAAAAGCATCAATTCTTCAGCGCTCAGCCTTCTTCGCAGTCCAACTCTCACATCCATACATGAGATGTGTATAAGAGA
>SJXQ01011248.1:81563-112456 GCA_006408695.1 Aepyceros melampus
TTTTCCATGGGGATGGTCTTGATCCCTATCTCCTGTACAATGTCACGAACCTCATTCCATAGTTCATCAGGCACTCTGTCTATCAGATCTAGACCCTTAAATCTATTCCTCACTTCCACTGTATAATCATAAGGGATTTGATTTAGGTCATACCTGAATGGTCTAGTGGTGTTGCCCACTTTCTTCAATTTAAGTCTGAATTTGGCAATCAGGAGTTCATGATCTGAGCCACAGTCAGCTCCTGGTCTTGTCTTTGTTGACTGTATAGAGCTTCTCCATCTTTGGCTGCAAAGAATATAATCAATCTGATTTCGGTGTTGACCATCTGGTGATGCCCATGTGTAGAGTCTTCTCTTGTGTTGTTAGAAGAGGGTGTTTGCTATGACCAGTGCATTTTCTTGGCAAAACTCTATTAGTCTTTGCCCTGCTTTATTCCACATTCCAAGGCCAAATTTGCCTGTTACTCCAGGTGTTTCTTGACTTCCTACTTTTGCATTCCAGTCCCCTATAATGAAAAGGACATCTCTTTTGGGTGTTAGTTCTAAAAGATCTGGTAGGTCTTCATAAAACCGTTCAACTTCAGCTTCTTCAGCATTACTGGCTGGGGCTCAGTTGGTAAAGAATCTGCCTGCAATGCAGGAGACCCAGGTTCAGTTCCTGGGTCAGGAAGATCCCTTGGAGAAGGAAATGGCAATCCACTCCATTATTCTTGCCTGGAAAATCCCATGGGCATAGGAGCTTGATTAGGGATCATATTATTCTTAACATAAATAGGAAAGGAAGGTATGTGAGTGAGAAATGAGGTTGGGGGAAAAATAATAGCAGGGGGTTTATAAAATCCTGAGAGGCATTTTGTAACATGAAGATGAAGCTAAATTCATATATGTAGAGTAGGGAAATATATTTTAGTCTTCTCACTAGTATTTTTGAGCCATATCTGAAATATTCAGGTTTAATTTGCATTCAAGTATCATCACTACTTAAAACAAGAAAGAAATAATTCTAGGTTATTTGTTTTAAAGCACATTTATTAGCATACTGACAGCTTTGATTTCTTTGCATACAAATTTTTTTAATGTTCTGCAAGAATTATTTAATATATTTTTGAATTGTAATAGCAATTAATTCACTAAGAAAATAATTACTTTAAGCAATCCATTTGATATTTAAATTAACTTCATTTGAATTAAAATTATAATTAAAAAATTTTAAAGGACATGCAGAAGATTAGGTATATATATATATTTAATTACGGAGTGATCATTTTCTGGACTTGTGTAGTAGATTTTTTCTACACATTTGCAGATGAGCAGGGTCATTCACTAAAAGACTGATTACTCCATGTGTACCCTACCATTTTGGGAATAATGTAAATGTACAGAAGCTGAAATATCTTAGTAAGTAGAACATTGGATAATTTACAATGCTTTGATTTAAAAAGTTCTCATAATACCATTCATGAGATTCAACATACATACCTACTAAAGGGGCTATTAAAATCCCTTTGTGGATTTTATTCTATGCCTATATGTTGACTACGAGTTCTTTGAAATAAATCTTCTGGTGCAGGTAATATTCACTAGTAATAGCACAGATACAAGTTTGGTTTGGGGAACTTTTGATAAGTCAGCCTGAGATCTCTACCTGATAGAGAGCTCAATTGCCTCAAAGCTCAGGAAGTCATACAACAGAAAGCACCACCTTTTTTTTGCTTTCTAGGACATAAAGTTGAAGTACAGTGGGGTAAACTCAACCAAGACTCAGTAAAATTATCCTGAAGAAAATGTATGATAAGGAAAGATGAAAAAGTGAGCTGTTGACCCAGGTTCAGTACGATGGGCTTAAGGGTCAGGGTGAAAAGAGTAGTATTGCTGTCTCATTGCTGAGGCTGGGGAGTCCAGAATCTAGCCATCAGGTCCAGATGTTGCACTTTGGGGAAAATGCGAATTAGAAATGAGGCAGGAAGAGTGAGAAAGAAATTCAGAGCCTGAGAATGTGCCACTGGGAGCGAGTATCACTGTAGACCTGGCACCACCCAGGCGTAGACAAGGTCCGCAAGAGGAAGCGCGATTAGTCTTCGAAATTGGTTCTCTGAGAAATGATGGCTATGTGTCAAATTTCTGCTTTCCTCTCTGCCTGACCTCGAAGTAACTGACAAAGTAAGTGCCTGGACTTCTTGGATAGTTCAAGGAACTGTGCTTGCATTCATGCTCAGTGGCTGAGGCCCATCTGACTCTGCAACCCCACCGACTGTTGCCCACCAGGCTCCTCTGTCCATGGAATTTCCCAGCAAGAGTACTGGACTGGGCTGCCATTACTTCCTCCAGGATATCTGCTCCACTCAAGGATCGATCGAACCTGCATTTCCTGCATTGCAGGTGGATTCTTTACCACTGAGTCACCTGGGAAGCTCTCAAGAAACTGTAGAGCAGCTGAAGAAGGCAGCATTAGATTTCCTGTTATAAAATTTAATGGAGGGGGCTTATTAGTTACTTTAAAAAATTGCTACTATTTGTATTTTAATTTATGAAGCAATTCATGTAAGTAAGCAAAAGTGTAATGGGTGGGAGAAGTCTGATCATATAGATTTTGAACCATTTCAATCACTTTCCAGGGGCCACAAAAAAGTCACAAAAAAATTGTTCAGTGCATGTTCTTCCTTCCTAAGCTATCTCAAAAATTAAATTAAAAAGTATGCTAAATATTTTCCAGAGGGAAGATATACATGGATAACTTGGTAAATAAATAACTCTCCCCCAAGACTTTAGTATGATTAAAGCATTATCTTTCAAAAGGTACATTAAATAATTTTCTTAAAATTCAGCATTCCTTCCCATGCATAAATATGTGTATATCAGTAAAACAAATCTGATCTAGCCTGAATATTTAGATTTCTGTAATAGATATATTTACTTATTGAATAAATATTAATTGAAAATCTGCACATATTAGATGTTCAATTATTTATTTGATTGATAGCTTTACGGGAGATTTTTTGTAAGTATTAAAAAATCCTATTCAGTAGGATCTTAGAAAATTACTCAATGTTTTTTAAATTGCATTTGTTATATAATGACTTATTTGTTCTCAAAATTTCATGATCATACCTGGCCTATTGAGCAAGCTAATAACACTCACTTGAGTGTTAATTTAATCTATCCAACCAGACGGGGGTTACTTCAAGTGCCAACTATTGTTGCATAAGTTGTGTATCTTGAAACATTCTGGAATTGTTTCAGACTATCTCTAGGCATTGCCCAACATAATTATTAACATATTTCTAGAACACATTTTGCATGAGTGCTAATAAATTCAGATCAAGGTGATTTAAGTTATTGACCATCTAATCATTTACCAAAGGCCAGTTTCTCTAAATCAATAAATACAGTAATTGGACAATTCATTGGAAGGATGCTTAGAATGTCACAATGGTTAAAATAGTCCCTTACCAATATTCAGCATTTCAGAGTACATGAAATGATTACGTTTTCATTTTTACTTAGCTGTTACAAAATGACTGTTTAAAAAAAATCACATAATTGATGTGTAGTAACTATTCCATTTTACTGTAAAATAGTTTGTATTTATAGAGTTACAATTAAATACGTCAACAATTTTTATTCTTCTCCCAAACAGGGGTCAGGTTAAAATATTTATAAGGATACATGTATATATGTTTCATTTATTCAAACTTGTGTTTCTAACAATATTGCTGGCTCAGAAAACGATGTAAAAAGAATGGAAATTGCTGTTAGTTTTTTTTTTTTTAATTATACAACTTTGATCTATCTTGATGGACTGAAGAGATGGTGATGAAAACTGTAATCTTAATAAATCTCCCACAGCTAGAGGTTTAAAACTCATACTGTTTCAAATTAGCGAGGACAGCAATATTTATTTGCTGCTGAATTCCAGTCAGCATGGCATTTCAGCAGGAAACACTTTATAAGACTTAAACTTATGAGTAGCAAAGTTGAAAACTCTAGTAAAAGAAAAGGAACAGAAACTAAACACACTCAGTGATTCATTTTAAATCAAAAAGGAAACAAGGCACCCTTTATCATTTCCTTCTCGTTGTCTTGCCTCACTCCCATTGGCTTCTATTACAAGTGACAGCAAAGAACCCTGGCATTCACAGAGTACTCTGCAATGTTCAAAGGGCTCTGAAATACATCATCTCATTGGCCTAACAAAGGATTAGTTACAGAATAAATAAATGCTATCTTCTACTAATAAAAGAGGTAACTGAGGCAACATCCCCAGATGAAGTTGTCAGATGATTGGACCTCTGTCAACAGCTCGTTTGACAGAAGTAGTGAGTGTGAAATCTGCCGTAAGGTCAGGTAGAGTCACAGCAATTGTGGGACGAGAAGAGATGCAGGCAGCATGGTTAGGAAGAATCCAGTGAGGGGAAAAAAAAAAAAAAAAAAAACAGAAAGGAAAAAAAAAACATCATGAATTCACTTCTTTCATTTATTTCTTTACCAGGATAAAAAACACTCTTGGGTTTCCTCTGGTCTCAGTGGTGCCTTTTCTCTTTGTCTTAGTCTCTCTTATTCAGATCATTTTTCTCCCCAGTTTGGGAGTGCCACCAAATAAGTATTTCAGCCCTTCCCCCGATGATACTTAGACCCTCTGTGATTCAATCCACAGATTTAACATCGTCATCTCTACAGAGGTGACTCTTGCATTTATATTATAACTGCTTCTCCATCTTTCTCCTGGAAACTACATTCATATAGAACTGCAAATCTCTGATACTTCTCAAGCTTAACATGGCAATACTGAACTCAATTTTCAACCCAAACCCACACTTCCCCTTCTAAATAAATAAGCACTGCTATTGACCGTGTTGCTCAGAAAACAAACTGCAGAGCCACGTCTGATCTCTCTTTCTCTCACACCACACGACTAAACCGCTAGCAAACTCCGTTCACCACACCTTGAAAATGTGTTCCATGCTTACTATCTTTACAATTAAACTACAACCCAAACCATCATCATCTCTCATCTGGGTGACGACAGGGGCCTCCTGCCTGGTTTCCCTGTTTCTCCTTTCAACCCCTAGCAGTCTGTGGCTCACACAGCAACTAGAGTAGTCTTCTCAAAATGTAAATCAGATTAAGCCATTAATCTTGCCAAAACTAGTATTATTTTTTTCATATTTAGAGTAAAATGTAGGGGCTCTATGTAGTCTGTTTGCTGGATAATCTTCAAGCGTCATTTCCAATAACCTCCCCACTTACTAAGCTGACATCCTTGCTCACCATGCCCATACCAAGTATACTGTTGTCTCAGAGCATTTGGCCTCCAGGTCCATTTGCTTGGAAGACTCTTCACTCACAGGGTGTAAAGGGCCCCTTGCTTATTTGTTTATTTACTGCCAGTCTTCCATATTTAAATGCAAGTTCCTTTAGAGTAATTTTCTGTATTGCTTTCTACCTGTATATAACTTAGAACAGTGCCTGGTTGGGAACTGGCTGAAGCAAGAGGGCAGGAAATAACAAGGGCTTGAAGACTAGAGAAAGGAAGGAAGGAAGGTAGAGAGGGAAGAAGGGAAGAAGAAAGGAAAAGAGAGAGGGAGGAAAAATAGAGTAACTTCATGGAAATTTGTCTTACAGGCCAATTTCTATGCCAGGAATATGCCAAATACATCCCAATTATCTAAGGTACCATAACTGCGGAAGGGTTTGAAACTGGAATACTTTTCCATCAAACTGCAATGGGCTAGACTAACAATTGTTTGTGTTACAAGAAAGGGCTTCCCTTGTGGATCAGCTGATAAAGAATCCACCCACAATGCAGAAGACCTTGATTCGATTCCTGAGTCAGGAAGATCCCCTGAAGGGAAACGCTACCCACTCCAGTATTCTGGCCTGAAGAATTTCATGAACTGTATGTTACAAGAAAATACAGTTCCACTGGGGCCATTTTTTTCTTTTTATAAGTAGCAATAAATAAGAAAAGCATTTTTGAGAATTTTTTTTTTCATGGTGCTCTATTTAAAGCAGATGATTCAGATGGAGAATTCAGAAACCCTATCTTGAAATGAGACCATACTACAAATGATAACAATAGTAACAGATATATTTATAGTTCCTAGTACTGAATTGATGATGGTGGGGCTGACTAATCAATTCACCTGCAATAGAATTACTGAGTCTATCCTGTACCAGACTTTGTTCTAGGCTTGATATTTTTATTAAAAAATAGTAACATTAGGTAGATTAATAACTGAAACTAATGATTAAATGCTATGAAAAAAAATCCTGTGACCATTTGGGCGACAGGTAATAACTCTCTGAGTAGATGACATTTAAGCTGGCATGTTAAAGACCAAGAAGAATCAGGCAGAAAACCTTCTGTGGCAGAATGCAGTTTAAGAAGAAGAGAAGTGGATAGAATTGGAGTGAGTAATGTGGACGCAAGTCTGACATAAAGTCCTCTATAACTATGATCAGAAATTTGAATTTTGTACTAAATTAAATGGGACAATTTGGATATCATAAACACTATCAAATAAAAATAAAACTAGTCTAAACCAATTCAATCATCTCAAAATATCAATTGAATAAGAATTATTCAATTTTACTATACACAGAGGAAACTGAGATAGAGGTTTCACAGTTCATTTAAGATCACAGAGTTGGGTAACAGTGGAGCCTGGACGCAGCCTTGACTTGCTCCATTGCAAAAGTGATGCTTTTCCCACTCTAGCACTTTCGAGATGACCTTCATTCTCCTCAGACAGTAAAAGCGTCTGCCTACAATGAGGGAGACCAGGATTTGACCCCTGGGTTGGAAAGGTCGCCTGGAGAAGGAGATGGCACCCCACGCCAGTACTCTTGCCTGGAGAATTCCATGGACTGAGGAGCCTGGTGGGCTATAGTTCATGGGGTCGCAGAGTCGGACACAAATGAGTGACTTCACTTTCTTTATTTATTCTTTTCCTTCTTTTCATTCCCTAAAGATATACTCAATTACAATATTGGTGGGGTTTTGAGGTACATAAATAAGGCCATAGAAAGGAGTGAAACACATTTTACAATGATCAGAAATTTTAGTTTTAATTCTAAGGGCTGCTGGTGCTGCTAAGTCGCTTCAGTCATGTCTGACTCTGTGCAACCCCAGAGATGACAGCCCACCAGGCTCCTCCGTCCCTGGGATTCTCCAGGCAAGAACACTGGAGTTAGTTGCCATTTCCTTCTCCAGGGAATCATCCTCACCCAGGGATCAAGCTTGAGTCTCTTAAGTCTCCTGCATTGCTGTATATTGTCACCCTGCTTATTTAATTCATATGCAGAGTACATCATGTGAAATGCCGTGCTGGATGAAGCACAAGCCGAAATCAAGATTGCCAGGAAAAACATCAATAAACTCAGACATGCAAATGACACCACCCTTATGGAGAAACCGAAATAGAACTAAGAAATCTCTTGATGAAAGTGAAAGAGGAGAGTGAAAACGTTGGTTTAAAACTCAACATTCAGAAAACTAAGATCATGGCATCTGGTCCCATCACTTCATGACAAATCAATGGGGAAACAATGGAAACAGTGAGAGACTTTATTTTATTGGGTTCCATAATCACTGCAGATAGTGACTGCAGTCATGAAATTTAAAGACGCTGCTCCTTGGAAGAAAAGCTGTGATCAATCTAGAAAGCATATAAAAAAAAAAAAAAAAGATGTTTTGCTGACAATGGTCCATCTAGTCAAGGCTATCATTTTTCCAGTGGTCATATATGGAAGTAAGAGTTAGACTATTCTCTTGAGAGTCCCTTGGGCAGCAAGGAGATTCTAACTAGTCCATCCTAAAGGAAATCAGTGCTGAATATTCATTGGAAACACTGATACCAAAGCTGAAACTCCAATACTTTGACCATCTGATGTGAGAAATTGACTCATTTGAAAAGCCCTGATGCTGGGAAAGATTGAAGGCAGGAGGAGAAGGGGATCACAGAGGATAAGATGGTAAGATGGCATCACTGACTCAAAGGACGTGAGTTTGAGTGGACTCTAGTAGTTGGTGATGGACAGGGAGGCCTGGAGTGCTACAGTCCATGGGGTCACAAACAGTCAGATGTGACGGAGCCACTGAACTGAACTGAAGTGAACTTTACCACCTTGGAAGCCCCATCCTCACTCTGTACAGTGCTGTGCTTAGTCCTCAGTCATGTCAGACTCTTTGCCACCCCATGGACTGGCGCCCTCCAGGATCCTCTTTTCACGGGGATTCTCCAAGCAAGAATAATAGAGTGGGTTGCCATGCCCTCCTTCAGGGGATTGAACCCAGGTCTCCCCCATTGGAGGCAGATTCTTTACTGTCTGAAGCACCAGGGAATCCTATTGCCCAAATCTAAGTCACCATCTTTTTTAACCACTAGAATAGCCTTCCAAGTTATCCTGCCTTGTTTCTTGTCACATTATAATCTAGGCTTTATTGAGTAGCCAGAGTGATTTCAAATTTTATAAAGGAAAATTATTCTTTAAAAGTCAAAAGGAGAGCTAGTTCCATTGCATAGGAGTTGATAAGGCCAACAGTCAGATTAGAAGGGCATGCTGAATATACAAAGCGAGTTATAGATACTTATACTGCAAGAATTTGCAGCCAACTCCAAAATTTGTTATAAATTTAAGATATGTTTAACTACTGCTGCCAGTTTCTCATCATTTCATAAATTTTCAGCCAATCTAGAAGGGTGCAATCATACCATTCTTTGAGTTCATCAAACATGTCCAGTTTGTTTACACTTTCAGATCATTGGTTTGACTCAGCGTCAGCAAACTGTAGTTGGAGAGCCAAATCCAGCTGATCACTTAATTTTGTAAACAAAGATTTATAAGAACAAAGCAACACCCATTAATTTTTATAGTTCTAATGTAGCTGATTTTGTGCTATTATAGCAGAGTTGAGTTGTCATGAAAGAGACACCTGGTCCTCAAAGCCTAGAATATTTAATCCTTTGTAGAGAAGTTTGTTAAACCTTGGGCTCACTGGTTTCTCTGTATGCTCCTTTGTCTCATATTTACATAGTTCTTCTTTTTCTTTATTTCATTCAGATTCCTTTCAAAATATATTGTCTTATAGAGCTTTTCCTCTGAATAACCAGCACAAGGCACTTTCTATCCTGGCACCTAAGTTTAAATCTCTTCACAGAATGTATAGCTATCTGGTATGTTACTTAAAATTTTTTAAATATTTTAAATTCCTCATTCATTAATTCATTGCCACATCTTATTGGAATATAAACAATATATGCTTTCGAACAGAAACAAACTTATTGGTTTTTATAACTGCTTATGACCATTCTCAAAAAATATCTATTGAATAAGTAAATATATGGAAAAAAAATAAACCACCATCTCAGGAAATGCCATGCTTTAATCCAGTTGACTTCACAGAGTCTGTGTTAAAGAAGCAAAATGGAAGGAAGAACAAATAATTAGTTAAATGAGAAACTGAGAAATAATAGATCCCCAAATTCCAGAAATTTGGTGACATGAGGAAAGTCAGATATGCTCTTAAATGAAGCCTAAAATGCTTGGTTAGAGCCCATTTCAC
Source organism: Aepyceros melampus (assembly GCA_006408695.1). NCBI lineage: Eukaryota > Metazoa > Chordata > Mammalia > Artiodactyla > Bovidae > Aepyceros > Aepyceros melampus. The sequence continues at coordinate 91,128 of SJXQ01011248.1, forward strand.
CCAGTCAAAACACGGTAAGGTACCAAGAACTGAGTTCAGGTTCAGTGATTCTTCAACTTAATTGAATGTGAAATCCCCTTGAGGTACAGAATGAATCCACAACTCAACACTGACCCAGGTGCCTTGGATTCACAGGCATTGACAAACTGTCAAAGTGAAAATACAATCATCTCAGCTTTTCCACAGGCCCTGAGCTGTAATGGATTGGAGTCAGTTAGTTACACTGGGAAACACCAGAATAAAGTCATTGACTCAAAAAGATATAGACTGGTTCCTATGAAGACATTCTAGAAAAACGAACCATTTTTTCTCTCCAAGAATACTTGCAGGTTAAATTTCAGGATGAACAATTTGGCCTCAGGATTCATTCTTTCATTCATTCATTCCTCCGTATATTTGCTAAAGGTTAAGACCATAGATTTAAAAGAATGCCTGTTCCCCTGAAGAGTTTACAGTCGAGCCACAGATTGTCCATCTGTGACATCATACCCTCTCTCTTCTGTGTTTTTCTCTGCATCTTAAGGTAAATTAAGTGGTTACTGTAAAACATGTGGGACAGAGCTGGAACTGTTACGGATCTTGCCATTTTGTAAAGTTTCTCAGTTCAGTCGCTCAGTCGTGTCTGACTTTGCGACCCCATGAATCGCAGCACACCAGGCCTCCCTGTCCATCACCAACTCCCGGAGTTCACTCAGACTCACGTCCATCGAGTGCATCATGCCATCCAGCCATCTCATCCTCTGTCGTCCCCTTCTCCTCCTGCTCCCAATCCCTCCCAGCATCAGAGTCTTTGCCAATGAGTCAACTCTTCACATGAGGTGGCCAAAATACTGGAGCTTCAGCTTCAGCATCATTCCCTCCAAAGAAATCCCAGGGCTGATCTCCTTCAGAATGGACTGGTTGGATCTCCTTGCAGTCCAAGGGACTCTCAAGAGTCTTTCCAACACCACAGTTCAAAAGCATCAATTCTTCTGCGCTCAGCCTTCTTCACAGTCCAACTCTCCCATCCATACATGATCACAGGAAAAACCATAGCCTTGGCTAGACGGATCTTAGTCAGCCAAATAATGTCTCAAAGTTTCTAGGTATGTAGTGAAATGGGTTTGTTAACACACGTTAAAGATGGAGGCAAGATGCTGAGCTTTCCAAACTCTGTAACTAAGCAAAAGATACAGTGCTCATGTCCCTGAAGGCTGTTTGGAGGCCAGGTAGACTATATTTTGGTGTGCCAAATGACCGCTTGGACTATGAGATGTAAAAGACTGAAGCAGGTTCAGGATCAGTGTGCTGGGAGCCAGCACGGGAGATCCCACCCATGGCAAAGGTCATGAGGAAGAGCCCTGATGGGCAAAGGCGGGTCAGGACTCAAGGGACTCCCCAACCCCACCCATGACAGGGTCCTGCAGGCAAGGCAGATCAGGAACTCAAGAAGTCCCTTAGATCTGCTCGAACATCTACCCCGAAACCAAAATCTGTCTGTTATACTACATTCTTCTGACATTAACAGGGGCTACCCCTGACCACCAGCATGGGAGATCCCACCCATCAGTGCAAATGAGTTTTATTTAGACCTCACACCCAGCTGATTAATTGATGGCCAAACTGTCTCCAGCAGATATGGACCATTTTGTCAAGCCACAATAGGGAAACATGGGATACTCCTTCTGAGGCTAAATGTACTGCAATAGGTTTTGATAAATAGCAACTGGCTTACTACTTGCTTATGTTAAGACTGAATGTTTGCCTAGGAGACGCTAAAAACTTATGGGAACTGAGTTGCCCAGCATGAATGAAGGGTTATCTGATCCATCAAACTATAAATTAGGCCATGGCAGCAGAACTCCAATACCAAAGTGGAAATGGTATATATAGTATTGGGTTCCATCAGAGACTGAAGTACAAATAAGTTGCATTAGCAATTGCCTTAGCTTTTTATTGTTCTTAAGTGGGTAAAATTGTCATATCTCCTTCAACCCATGCTTAGTGCAACACTGAGTTCCTTATGATAGATAACTGATATAAGAAAGTTGCAGAAATGAGGGAAAAGTAGATACATATGTTCATTTTCTTGTTATGTTGTGTGTATTGTAAACATTAATCAATGTTCTCCTCTTTCTTGCTTATCTTTCATGCAGGTTTTGTCCATTTTGTTAAGTTTATACTCAGAATTTACAACTTAATTATAAATATATTTATAACTATAATATTTCATTGCAAGTTATTAAAAAAATTGTGATGGAGTTAGGAAAAGAATGGCCATCTCCAAAAACAAGCACTCTTTTTTGGGAAAAGAACAATCACTTTTGCAGAGGAAGAAGGCTAGTCATATAACATTAGGGAAAGAATGATACTGTTGTCATTATCGTTTTGCAAGTTTAATACAGTAGGAGGAAGTGTTTGAGTTAACAAATGAGTGGACTCTATAATATCATCTATTACCAACTCCAAGTCCTGTCTGTCTTCCCTTGCATTCATCTATTCTTCCTAAGGGAGAAGCCAGCAATTTATTTTCCAGTCCTCCTTTCCATTATATTACTGTGATTATGTTAATGAGAGGTATTTGAACAACAGTTGAAAAGTAGAAGAGAAGAGAGGCCATTATTCTCTGTGTATAGCTGAGGGAAGATGTGGACTTGGAAGGGTTCTCAGGGAAGCTCTTGTGAACCCCCTGACCCAGAGCTGTATGAAGCTGAGACCTATAGGGCAACTGCCTTGGGCTTCCTGAGCTTTACAGAGGCTTCCTTGCAAATTCCCATCAGGTTGCTGGTTCTGTGCTTCCAGCAGCTGAGATCACACTCAGTCTACCCTGAAACAGGTGCTTCCTGTCTTTATGACTGTGTGACTCTACTAGCAACTTCCTTGGTCTTGGCTGTCCCAGCATTTTCATAACCTTTTAAGCTTCTCATGCACTGTATTTCTATTTTCTATGTTTTACAATGAATGATTTCTGTTTTCCTGAAAGAACTATGACTGATTCCACAGTGCAGTTTGAGGCAAATATTTGAGCAATTACAGTAATTTGTTATAAAATCTCTGAAAGATATCAGTCATAATCTAAATGAAAACTGAGAGAAAACCATATTATGAGACGTTCCTCAGGGTAGCCAGAAATAAATATATATGTGTGCCCAATAAATGATTAAATGAAAGAATGGACATGAATGAATGAATTTAAAAAGAAGGAATCTGAGTAGATACTAAGTACTTATCTGAAGAAGCAAGGATTGAAAATACAGTGTTATAATAAGGTAAGCTCTGATTCTCTGGTGACTCAGCAGTAGAGAATCTATCTTTTTGCTAATGCAAGAGACATGGGTTCGATCTCTGGGTTTGAAGATTCCCTGGAGAAGGGAATGGCAACCCACTCTAGTATTCTTGCCTGGAACACTCTTTGGACAGAGGAGCCTGGCAGGCTGTAGTCCATGGGGTCACAAAAGAGTTGGACACAACTTAGAGATTAAACTACAGCAATAAGGTGTGATAAATTGTCTCACTAACACTTGCTTCAATGGTCCCACCTCTAGCAAGAAAAAACTAGAATCTCAGAATCCCCAGAAGCTTGAGTTCTGGAGAGGATTTAGATTCTACCTACCAGGTGACCTTGCGCCGCTTTGTCACTGAATTGCTTGGGGGAGAGAAGCAGAACTTGAGCCTCCATGTTTCTGGCCCAGATCAGATCAGAGGCAATATCCCTCTAAGGTCAGCAGCTATGCCCCCTTTCTGTTCTGCAATTTTCTTCATGGAGCAAATGCAATGACTCCCTTGGTGGCCAGATATATGATGGAGTTTAAAAACTGTTTCTGAAAGATCAGTCTTAAACATGCTTCTTTAGCCCTTCCAGTAATTCTGTGCAATCTCTGATCTTTGCACATTTATTTTTGTTGAGCTGGAATAGATACTGTTGTCTCCAATAATAATCTTTACCACTTCACCAAATAGAAAAGAAGAACAAGGAGAAAACACAGCAGAATGAAGATGGTAGTACATGGAAGAATGTAAGTAGGTCCCTATAACTGAAATGTAAGTGGCATATGATGAAAAGCAACACAGAGGTTGGAGCTTGGGTTTCCAGATGATGAATCACAAGAAAAATATAGCAGTGAAGTCACAGTATCACTGGACATTTACATCGCATTTTATATTTCTAATAAATATTTTCAAGTCTCTCCCATTCCTCTCTCTAGTCAAGTTTGTATGTTAAATATGCATGAACTATTTCTGTTGCATTTATTATGGAGAAAGAAATACATAATATGAGTTCCTATTGAATGCCTTGTGTGTGTCCTGTGGCTTCGTTCATGTCCAACTCTTTGCAATCCATAGGGTTGCCAGGCTCCTTTGTCCATGGGAGTCTCCAGGCAAGAGTACTGGAGTGGGTCGCCATGCCCTCCTCCAGGAGATCCTCCTGACCCAGGGATCGAACCCACGTCTCATGTCACTTGCATTGGCAGATGGGTTCTTTACCCACTGGCGCCACCTAGAAAGCCCAATTAAATGTTAAGCACTGGCTAATGTCTTTACAGACGTCTTGTTATTTTATTTTATTTTTTTAAGATTCAAGTATGGGACTTTATTTTTAGTTCAGCTAAAAATCTTGGCTTTGGCATCAGTTTCAAAATGACTGACTATGAGACCTCCATTCATTTATTCAGTTACTACTGAAGACAAACAAAGGGCCAGGCCAAAAGTTTCTAGTCTATTGGTTGGTAAGATCTTTGTAATTAGAAGCAACTGAAAATTTTTCCCAATTGCTATATCCTACCCTGTTTTACTACACTAAGAGTTGCCATTCTATTTGAGTTATAGTCAATTTTGGTTGCTAAGTGACTTAATGCAAAGACTTCCCCAACTATTTTTATTCAGTGAAATACATTCTTCGTTTGAAATTCTGGAAAAATGATTGTCAGTAAGACATTTTTTACTTTGTGTAGCATTGCTGTCCAATGTTGCCCAGTCCCTAGGATGTAAGGCAGTACTTTGCATAAAGAAAATATTTAATATATATATATATTTAATATATATATATATATGTACATATATATAAACGAATTTGAAAGTTGATTCAGATATCAGGTCTAATACATCCAGAGAATAGTGTCTGGTATAGTAGAGTGGCTCTACCTTAAATGGACAGTGGCCCTATGGCTTGCCAGGACTGTTAAGACATAGCCATTCACTTGTGAAAAAAATTGAGTTCTTTCAGAAAATCAAGATGTTGCCACATAAGATACAGTATGTTTGCCAACGTCTGCCTCCTTATGATGGTAACTAGGAAACGCTGTATGTTGTATAAAACACTGTTCAGTGTTTCATTAAAAAGCATCTTACTAGGATGATTGCCAACTTAATTATCCAGAACCTATTACCCTTCCCTGAACTGATACAGTTAAGTTGCAGGACCTGAAAAGAAGAGGACAATCCTAATGGTATCTTGAAAAGCTGAGTCACAGTTAGATTAAAACTTCCAGGGTATAAAGTCTTTTGAAATATGAAAATCTCATATGAGTTCAGTTTTTCTTGTAAAACTCTGACATTTTGAATGGTGATAGAATCAGAGAGCCTGTTTGCAGTGCCTAGTTATCGGAATGTTTTTCCTTACTGTACTTAATTTTCTTTTATCTTCAGTAGTCAGAAACACTAAGGTAATACAATTCCTACAGAAAATAAATTGAACCAAACTCTAAAAATTAAAGCACCTGTTCACAATTTATATTTATTAAAAGCTTAAAAAGGAACATTATGAGCAACCTATTTCATTTTCCCTGACCCTACTTCTGAGTCAAGCTCTTTATATCACAAAGGGGCACTGGCATTACTGAAAATAATTGAAGAACAAGTGCACACAGAGTGTACATTTGAGGCCTAAGGAGTGATTCGATTCAAGGGAAACAGAAACCACTGTATCAGCCAATGAGCCACTTACCATTATGTAGCATTATTAACTGAAGGGCAGCCAAGATACTCATTACAGTTTTCTCATTATCAAAGATCACATAAGGAGGTTATGCACTACTTTCTTAATCTCTGAATATAAAGCTTTTCCCCCCTAATTTTTCCAGAGTTTAATATTTGGGCAATACGATTAGTTTCACCCAAGGAAATATTCTTCTGGTTATTTAGTATTCTTTCAAAATATAACATTTTTTTGTTTCATGTAATCTATATGTAATGTAAATGAAGAAGAAAACCAAAGTAGGCAAAAGTCATCTTTTTTTTACCCTGTTCTCTTAGGAAGTGATGGCCCATCAATGCTGTTTGGAAATTGAAGTTACCAGGAAATATATGTGCCATGAAGTATAATACAGAAAACCTCTTGAGCAATAATCTGCCAGAAATTCAAATTCAAATGTTCCTCTAAATTGATTCACATCCTCATGGAAATTTTCTTTTTTCTTTTCTTTTTTTTTTTTTTACAAACTATGGAAATCTCTTAAGAAGATAATCCCACTGGAAAGTCAGAAAACAAAGAATTAAGAGTAATTCTTATTGAGTATTCTTCTCAGTCCTCCCATTCCTCTTCATTCATTTGTAAGAATTTCTTCTGTATATATGCTTCAGAGTGGAATTGCAGTAATAATTACATATGTATTCACATTCATCAAATTAACTGGGTAGAAGATATCAAATTAGAAGACCTTTGTTTTTTAACCATTAAATTTACAAACCTGATTGTATCTGAACCTTTAATATCCATTTCTACTATTAGCTTTAAGGAATTATATCTATACTTTCATCAGAAAACCTCTTCATTCATTCTTGGATTCCAGGTCCATTATATCAATCAATATACCTATCCATCACCATAATCTATCATCTATTTGTATATTTATTCTTAAAGAAAACAAATACTCTTTTATTGTTGAAAGTGAAAGAGAAAGTCACTCAGTTGTGTCTAACTCTGTGACCCCATGGACTGTACATTCCATTCAGTTCTCCAGGCCAGAATACCAGAGTGGGTAGCTGTTCCCTTTTCCAGGAGATCTTCCCAACCCAGGGATCAAACCCAGGTATCCCACATTGCAAGCAGATTCTTTTACTAGCTGAGCCACCAGGGAAGCCCAAGAATACTGGAGTGGATAGCCTATCCCTTCTCCAGGGGGTCTTGCCAACCCAGTAATTGAACCGGAGCCTCTTGCACTGTGGCAGATTATTTACCAGCTGAGCTACCAGGGAAGCTCTCCTCTGTTGTTAAATGCTTCTTTTACATTTTCTGCATTTAAACACATTTCAAAATTTTATTGCACCATTTATTTGTTCCTCTTGTATCCAGGCATCTTCTCTTAGTCATAATTAAATTCAAGTTTCCAAGATATAAAGCCCCAAGTAAGACTGATTTAACAGGTAAAAATTTAATTCTGTCTTCTGAAAGATAATCTGAAAGTTGGTGATTCAGAAATGATACTACAGCTTAATGGATTTGTTAAGGTACAAAGTCATTCCAACTCACCACAGTGACAGCAGTAGGATGTAGCCCTCATCAGCTCGGACAAGAATAGCAGCTGAAGCTTTTGTGATTGTGTCCTCAGGGAGGAAGACAGGACTGAGAAGGAGGACACCGTGAGTGTTTGGCAGTGCTCCTTTAAGAAGACTTTTTTGTTACACATTCAGGGACCAGATATTAGCTGCTAAGGTAAAACAGGAGATGGAGAATACAATCAGTATTCCAAGTAACCATAGGATTTGTCAGATTTAGGGAGTTCAATTTCTAAGGAAGAAGAGGAGCTATAACGGCATTGACTCGCATTCTCACCATATTTCTCTAAAAACCTTTTTTGGTTTTACTTCTCCCTCTCAAGCCTCCTCTTTCATTCTCTCTTATCTTTTAAGCATTTCAACTAAAACTTCTTGAAAAGGACATTAGCAAACTTTTAATTATCATACCTGCCATTTCTCTCCTCAGTCAATTTTTCTCAGTAAATACAAGATAGATAATAATGAACCCCTTCCTGAGAGAGCTTAATGACTTGTAGAACCAAATACTTCTCAGATACACCTAGTGGCTCAGAGGGTAAAGCGTTTGCCTGCAATGCAGGTAGACCTGGGTTTGATCCCTGGGTCAGGAAGATCCTCTGGAGAAGGAAATGGCACCCCACTCCAGTACCTTTGCCTGGAAAATCCCATGGACGGAGGAGCAGGTAGGCTACAGTCCATGGGGTCGCAAAGAGTCAGACACGACTGAGCGACTTCACTTTTCATGCATACATGTATGTCCCATTTGTCTTCTATACAGGCTGTTCTTTGTCCATCTTAATTTTTAATGTTGGAATCCCTCAAGGCTATGCTCATGCCCTCTTCTCGCCTGATTTCTTTCGAAGTCATCTCATTCAGTTATATGGTAGTAAGTATAATCTTCAAAATCATCTAAATCGCATCCAATTGCCTACCTGAGATCCCAAATTGACCTTCTCAGAGACACCCAAACCAAAGACATCATGAGAACATCCTTGCTTGATCGCACTAGACTCGATGTAACTAGACTTCTCCATTATAGATTCTTATGGTCCTGGGATTTTTTTTATCAAATGCACGTTTACTTATGTATTTGTTCATTTGATATTTGTCTTCTTCCTCTTAGTCCACCTTAATTTTTAATGTTGGAATCCCTCAAGGCTATGCTCCATGCCCTCTTCTCACCTGATTTCTTTCGAAGTCGTCTCATTCAGTTATATGGTAGCAAGTATAATCTTCAAAATCATCTAAATCACACCCAATTGCCTACCTGAGATCCCAAATTGACCTTCTCAGAGACACCCAAACCAAAGACATCATGAGAACATCCTTGCTTGATCGCACTAGACTCGATGTAACTAGACTTCTCCGTTATAGATTCTTATGGTCCTGGGATTTTTTTTATCAAATGCACGTTTACTTATGTATTTGTTCATTTGATATTTGTCTTCTTCCTCTTAGTCCTAAAATCAAAAGATAGGGACTGGATTTTGCTCACCCTATATCCACAGCTCCAAGCACAAGTCCTGACACATGGTGTTATTCTAAGTATTTGTTAAATGATGAGAAGATTTAACCAGCGACAGAGCAAATGTTATGATGGGATCTTCAGAAAGTACAGAGCGCATGTGTCAGAGAAACTATTTAAAAGTTCCAGCACAGGAAATTATACCATAGGGGAAGGAGTGAGATATTCAGGCAGCAGAGCGGGAAAACACCATCATAAAAGAAAAATAAATAACCTTCTCCAGAGAATGGATGGAAATATGTCCAGTAAAATAACACAGGAAGCAGAAAGTGTTAAAGGGTGGGGAGGTGTGCTTTTAGAGAGATTTGTAGGCTGGGCGGTAAAGTTCTCATAAGCAGACATTGTGTTAAAGCAGGGAAAGTGAACACCCCACACAACTTGTGTGAGAAGCAGAGAGCTGGTAAATAAAGACATCTGGAAGGGCACAGCGAGAGTCACCTGCCCCCAGAGCACTTTCCCCACCACCTGGGTGAGCACGGCTCTACAACATGTTCGTGAATTGCTTCAGGATTCTTTCCTAAACTTAGCTTATAAAGTTTGCATTGTAAGACTTTCAGGCTCCTGAACCCCATGGAAACAGTTTCTAGTTTCAAATCCCAATCTAGTAATTACAGCAAACATTTGTGAACTATTTGTCTTTTTGCAAGAGATTTTCTAAGTGCTTTTATTTATACCAACTGATTTAATCTTTTTAATAACTTCATAGGAAGGATAGTATTATTCTCCCCATTTCCAGATAAGGAATTGAGGTCCCCCAAAGTTAAGTAATCTGCCTTTGGTCACAGATAGCAAAAGAAGAAACTGTATTTAAACACCATTGGCCCAATTTCAGCAACTGGACTCTTCATCATCATATTACACTGCCTTTCATTTAAAGAAAATGATGCAGAATTAATAATATTTAAAAATATAAATACTAAAGGACCTCGATAAACTTTTCAGTTACGTAACAAATTGTCTAAGCACGTCATCACCTGAGCAGTTATATGAGATATGGAGTGACCTGTCATTTCTTTTACTTGTCCATCTCCTCAACCTCTCTCTGTATAATAGTGTTAGTCCCTCAGTCGTGTCCAACTCTTTGTGACCCCATGAACTGTAGCCCACCAGGCTCCTCCATCCATGAAATTTTCCAGGAAAGAATACTGGATTGGATTGCCATTCCTTTCTCCAGGGGATCTTCCTGACCCAGGGATTGAACCCAGGTCGCCTGCATTGCAGGCAAGTTCTTTACCATCTGAGCCACCAGCTAAGCCCTCCTGTGTAAAATAGGAAATCTGGCAAATAATATTTCCAATAAAACTAAATATTTGAACAGCATCCCAGCCAAGCAACAATCAGCTTAAGTTGAATTAGCATGCTGGAACTTTAAAATCTACTTAGGGAAATAAAATACATCCTCGTGAAATAAGAAGTAAGCAAGAGTTCATATACATTGTTAGACAGCAGGCTAAGGATAGTTATCATTAAAGAGATTACCTAGAGAAGACTCCAACTCAAAAGTTATACTCAGAGGAATCTCCTCAACCTCTCTCTGTATAAGAGTGTTAGTCCCTCAGTCGTGTCCAACTCTTTGTGACCCCATGAACTGTAGCCCACCAGGCTCCTCCATCCATGAAATTTTCCAGGAAAGAATACTGGATTGGATTGCCATTCCTTTCTCCAGGGGATCTTCCTGACCCAGGGATTGAACCCAGGTCGCCTGCATTGCAGGCAAGTTCTTTACCATCTGAGCCACCAGCTAAGCCCTCCTGTGTAAAATAGGAAATCTGGCAAATAATATTTCCAATAAAACTAAATATTTGAACAGCATCCCAGCCAAGCAACAATCAGCTTCAGTTGAATTAGCATGCTGGAACTTTAAAATCTACTTAGGGAAATAAAATACATCCTCGTGAAATAAGAAGTAAGCAAGAGTTCATATACATTGTTAGACAGCAGGCTAAGGATAGTTATCATTAAAGAGATTACCTAGAGAAGACTCCAACTCAAAAGTTATACTCAGAGGAAGTCTTGACAGGTGAGTGACAATTATTTGAGTTGGTTTTAAGTAAGAGATAGGTTTGGGCTTTCCAGGTGGCACTAGTGGTAAAGAACCCTTCTGCCAGTGCTGGCGACCTAAGAGATTCAGGCTCAACCCTGGGTCGGGAAGATCCCCTGGGGGAGAGCATGGCAACCCACTCCAATATTCTTGCCTGGGAAAAGCTGTGGACCGGGGAGCCTGGCGGGCTACAGTCCATAGGGTCTCAAAGAATCAGACATGAGTGAAGAGTCGGACATGACTGAAGAGACAACATTAGACAGGCAGAGTGAAAGCACAGAGTGGGAGAAGACTAGAGAATGATAACTGCGGCATTTTCCACAAATTTCAATTATCCAGATTTCAAAAAGAAAAGTACATGGTTTTAAAGTTGGATGTTACTTCTGCTATATTGGCTGCAAGGCAGTCCTGCCCAATAAAATTGTAGTGTCACTATCAGTTATTATATTTCGCACTTATCTGATATCAAGTAACAGGTCTCTTTCATCTTTTTTTGCAGCTTTATCAAAGCTCTAATGAGTTTTGCTTTTCCTAGCGATAATTAGTCAGAGCATATGCTGGGCTTATTAGTTCTTTTAGTTAAGCTGACATAAGTGGAAGGAAATATTGGCGTGATATGAGACAAGGCCGTGGCTGGGCAGAGGACACTGCCCATTGTTCTAGCATGCTGTGAAAACCGGCTTCTCTCTCCAGCCCCCACCCCCACTATTCTATAGTTTCTGTTAAGTTGTTGAACTAACATAGAGTTTATGATTATTTGGGGTTCAAATTCTCAAAAGCTAACATGACTTTCTCTAACAGTTTTGAGATTTTCTTAATCCTTTTAAATGCTCTTACGAACGAATTGCAAAAATTATGCTACTTGAAATTTGAATTGCAGCTGTCTCCCTTACAGGACAGTGGTTCGTGAAGACACGGACCTGGTCACCATTGCAGCCCCAGCACGCACTCAAAATGTCCAAGGTTGTCAGTGAATATTTATGGAACATGAAGTGAATTAGACAATGAAAGAATGATCCTAAAGCCCTCAACCCTTTATCCTTTTCAAAACTGAGGGCAAAACATGTCTTTTTAAAATAAGGGTTAAATTTAGGGGCAAGGATGTCAAGACTGCATAAAATATAAGGAGATCTTAGAAACTGTGATTTAAATTTTTCAGGTCACAGAGGAATCAGAAATCCAGAAAGGAAAACGATTTGCCCAGAAAATACATAAATGTGTGTGCCAGAGCAGGGATTGCAAATCTCCATCCCGTCTGTGGGTATTCAGCATGTCATCACATGCATGGAGTCCTTGAGCCGCACATAAAGTTGGCTTTATTCACAGCTATCGACGTGGGAGTCACATAATCCACCTGCTTTACCTACGGATGCTAGGTGAGAGGTTTATATTTTTCTTCCTTGCCTCTGACTTTGAGTCCTGCATATGCTGAAGTGTTTCCTGAGTTCTGCATCTGTTGAATATGTTCATTTCTACACATCTATACCTCATCACCCTACACAACTGCCCTATTCAAGTTTTCCCAGCTACAAAAATTCAGTTCATTTCAGTTCAGTCGCTCAGCAGTGTCCGACTCTTTGCGACCCCATGAATCGCAGCACGCCAGGCCTCCCTGTCCATCACCATCTCCCGAAGTTCACTCAAACTCACATCCATCGAGTCGGTGATGCCATCCAGCCATCTCATCCTCTGTCATCCCCTTCTCTTCATGCCCCCAATCCCTCCCAGCATCAGAATCTTTATTACTTTATTTGATTTTCACAATCCCTACTCTTCTCTACCCTATTTATTTGTTATGTAGAAGAGTTTATTTATCTCTTTTTCTTTACAGATGAAGCCTGATACCCCGTGTCCACCATCTTCGAATATTTAGCTAGGTATTTTCCAAAATAAAGATATCTTTACTTTTTCTCCAAAAAGCAACTGTTATTAAAAGTAGTAGAAAAATAGATTTCACTTTAGTACCCAGTTCCTTTACATGACCACCAAAAATAGAGTTATCATATACAGGTCATAAAATTTTTTAAAAAAGAATTTTTCTTCCTTCATCAGGATAATATTCAAACTAAAAAATTAAAGCTCCAAAAATGAAGACTTCTACTGTGGGTATTGCAAAGATTTCTTCTCATCAGAATTCTGATGGATTTAGCAATCAGACCTGGATCTTGAATTTTTCCCTTGAAGATGCACTCTTTATCACATTCTACATTGTTTCTGGATATTCACATTAGAATTTATATTTTTGATAATTTAAAAATTATAATACATATGTTACAAAATTCAGCTGATATACAATGATATTAGTAGAATGTGAGAGCTCATGACATTTCTTCACTCAGGGTCACCTTATGCACAATATGACATTATCACATAAAAGGTGACGTAACTGGGGCCACTGAGAAGGCCAGTTCAGCCTCAGGTTGGATATGTTTTCACCCCTGACTTCACTTTTGAGATAACTTCATTTCAAATCAACTTTAAACTATGATTTATTCACAATAAACTGAGACTATTGAAAATGTACAATTTGATAATTGTACATTGATAATTTTTACACTGATAATTGTTGAAATTTTATAATTTCAACAAATGCATACAGGAATGAAAACAGCATTCCAAATCATCAAATGCTAAGCACTTTCTCTGCTCCAAAAGTTTCCTTATGTTAGTTTCCAGAGTGTAAAAGCTTTAGTTGCTCAGTTGTGTCCTACTTTTTGTGGCCCCAAGGACTGTAGCCCACAAAGCACCTCTGTTCATGGAATTCTCCAGGCAAGAATACTGGAGTGGGTAGCCACTCTCTTCTCCAGGAGATCTTCCAGGCTCAGGGATCTAATACGCATCTGTCCTATTGCAGGCAGATTCTTTACCATCTGAGCCACCAGGGAAGCCCCAGAGTGCTCACGTAATCATAAACCCCTAGGCAATCACTAATTTGCTATCTGTCACAAAGATTTTGCCCTTTCTAGAATTTCACATAAATGGAGTCATAAGGTATATATGCTTTTGAGTTTAGTTTAGGTCCCTCAGCATATTTTTTTAAGATTCTTTCATGCTATGCACTCATGCATTGAGGTCACCAATAGCAATTCCTTTAGATAACTAACAGTATTTCATTGTATGCATATTTCACGGTTTGCTTTTATCCATTCACCTGTTTAGGGACACTACATTGTTTCTCTCCAAGAGGTTATTGTGAATAAAACTTCTGTGAATATTCTAATGCAAGCCTTCGTATGTTTTCACTTTAAGTATGTTTTCACTTCTTTTTGATAAATAAAATGAAAGTGAAAGTTGCTCAATCGTGTCCAACTATTTGCGACCCCCATGGACTGTCCATGGAATTCTGCAGGCCAGAATACTGGAGTGAGTAGACTTTCCTTTCTCCAGGAGATCTTCCCAACCCAGGGATTGAACCCAGATCTCCAGCATTGCAGGTGGATTCTTTACCAGCTGAGCCACAAGGGAAGCCCAAGAATACTGGAGTGGTAGCCTATCCCTTCTCCAGCAGATCTTCCCAACCTAGGAAGCAAACTGGGGTTTTCTGCATTGCAGGTGGATTATTTACCAACTGAGCTATCGGGAAGAAGTGAAATTGAAGAAAGATTTAATTTAACCTTTCCACCAGTAATATATGAACACTCCTTTTACTGCATATCTGCCCTAACCCTAATGTTGCCTTTCTTTGAAATTTAAGCATATTTAGTGGGTTTCTATTGGTAACTACTTTGCTTTTATGTGTCCCAAATGACTAAAAATGTAAACATTTTAAATATTTCTTGGGCCTATTACTATATCTTCTTTTATGAAGTGTCTGTTCAAACCAGTTACCCATTTTATTGAATATTTGTCCTCTTATTGTTCAGTTTTATATATATATATATATATATATATATATATATATAGTTGACCGATATATTCTGGGGAAAGTTGTTTATCAGATTTATGTACTATAAGTATTTTCTCTCATTCTTTAGAAAACAAATGAATTTGTTTCTACCTTTACATTCTACAGGGAATTCTTCAATATATTGGGTGAGATTAAAGTGAAAATCAAGAAAATTTTTATTTTAATTGAAGTTGCATGGGTCAATTAAAAAGGGATGGACTCAGGGTTAATCATCAAAGTTTGTCTTTTTTGCTTTTTTAACATTATTTCAAGGGGTAAACAATTTTTTAATTTTAAGTGTAATTTGTTGGTACTTTATGGTTCATTCTTCTTTTTGTCTTTTTGAATCCGTTTAAGATCTCAGAGATGTTCTAGTTCAGTTCAGTTCAGTTGCTCAGTTGTGTCCGACTCTTTGCAACCCCATGAATCGCAGCACGCCAGGCCTCCCTGTCCATCACCAACTCCTGGAATTCACTCAGACTCACATCCATAGAGTCAGTGATGCCATCCAGCCATCTCATCCTCTGTCATCCCCTTCTCCTGCCCTCAATCCCTCCCAGCATCACAGTCTTCTCCAATGAGTCAACTCTTCGCATGAGGTGGCCAAAGTACCAGAGCTTCGCTTTAGCATCATTCCTTCCAAAGAAATCCCAGGGTTGATCTCCTTCAGAATGGACTGGTTGGATCTCCTTGCAGTCCAAGGGACTCTCAAGAGTCTTCTCCAACACCACAGTTCAAAAGCATCAATTCTTCGGTGCTCAGCCTTCTTCACAGTCCAACTCTCACATCCATACATGACCACAGGAAAAACCATAGCCTTGACTAGACGGACCTTAGTCGGCAAAGTAATGTCTCTGCTTTTGAATATGCTATCTAGGTTGGTCATAACTTTTCTTCCAAAGAGTAAGCATCTTTTAACTTCATGTCTGCAGTAACCATCTGCAGTTTTAAGCTTTTATCTCTATATTTATGTGTATAAATCAGTTAATTTTTGTGTACAAAGTATAGATAATGGTTGAGGTTCGTTTTTCACTCATTTAAATATATAATAATTCTAACATAATTTTTGAAATAGATATTTATTTTTTCATTTCTTGTCAAGAATCAATCGATTATAAGTGTGTGAGTATATTACTCCACTCACTCTGTTGTTCTAATGATCTATATGTCAATCCTTCCCCAAGATCACATTATTTTGATTACTACAATTTTACAGGAAATCTTGACATTGGATAATATTCATATTTCAAATTTGCTCTTTTAAAAAAAGGAAAATGCCTTTACTATTCTATGCCCTTTGAATTGCTATCTAAATTTTAAATCAGATTGACAGAGTTTTCAAAAAGAAAAACAAAAACAAACAAAAAGAGCCCCCAAAACCTACCACAGTTTTAACTGGGGGTGCAGTGAATCTATGCTTCCATTCAGGGAGAACTGACACCTTAACAATACTGAGCTGTGTAATCCAAGACTACATGAATCTCTAACTTTACTTATCATTTTTCTATCTGTCAGCAGAGTTTATAATTTTCAGTGTAGAGTTTTTGCACACATATATTTTCACTTATGTCTAAGTATCTTATGTTTTGACACTATTTTATTTGGAATTGTATCTTTAAAGTTTCTTTGCTAATTGTTTGGTGGAGTACATGCAGATATTGTTTATTTTGAATATTCACGGTATGTTTCTCAATATTGCTACATTCAGTTTCTGGTAGTATTTTTTGATATATTTGTGATCACTTATTTCAATTATGAATGAAAATGTTTTCCTTGTTCCTTTCAATCCTTTTCCTTTTCTTACTGTGATGCCAGTACATTGAATAAAAGATAAGAGCAGATATACTTGTCCTGTTTAGTTGTTTTTGTTGTTTTTTTTTTTTTTTTACTGTTAATAAGTATGTTACCTGTGGGATTTTAGATACCTTTTAGCAGACTGAGGAAATTCCCTTCAATTTTATTTGGCTGAAAACTTTGGTCATGAATGAGTATTGTCAAATGTTCTTCCTGTTTTTATTAGAACACTCCTTTTTTTTTCTGTTTTAGTTTAATTTTGTTATGTGCATTGATTGATTTTCAAATATTAAACAAATCTGGATTCCTGGTATAAATATTATTTGGTTATAATGTGTAATTCTATGTATATAGTGTTGGATATAATTTGTTAAGATTTTGATAAGGATTTACATGTCTGTGTTTATGAGAGATTGGTGTTTAGTATTGTTTTCTTCTAACCTCTCACTAGTCTTGGTAGAAAAAGAACACTGATCTCATGAAATGAATTGGAATGTATTACTTATTTTGAGTGACTCTTTGTAGGCATGGCATTATTGCTTTCACAAATATTAAATAGATTCCACTCTTGGATATACTTAGGATTAGAATTCTTTGCTCTAAAGTTTTGAATGTTTAATTTATAAATAGATAGCTATAACAGACAGAATAATACCTTCTCAAAGATGACCATATACTAATTTCTGGGACTTGCAGCTATGTTACTTTACATGGCAAAAGGGGAATTAATAGTAGTTAGTAACTAATAGTAGTTACTAATAGTAGTTAGTAATATTAGTAGTTACTAATCAGCTGACTTTAACACAGGAAGTTTATCCTGAATTAGCCACTTAAACTGAATATAATCATATGGGTCCTCAAATATGGAAGAAAAGGCCAGTATCACAGTGGTACAATTTGGGAAAGACTCCACTGGCCATTTCTGGCTTTCAGAATAGAGGAAGGGGCACAAGCCAAGGAAACCAGGTGCCATTTAAAAGACAGAGAATAAAAGAAGACAGTTTTAGAGACTTGGGAAGAAAGGCAGCCCTGCTGACACCTTGATTTGGGCTTCCAACTTTCAGAACCGTAAGATCTTGCTCAGTTGTGTTGTAAATGAATCTCAAGTCACTGTGATAATCTGATATGTATCAGTTGTAAGAAACTAATACGAGAGTTCTTGATATTTTCTATTTCTTCTTGTGTAAATTTTGGTGTGTCTTTCCAACAATTGTTCTATCATTTAATTTGTCAAACTTGTTATCATAAATCCATTTCGAATAATTTATAATATCTGTTTATTGATTTTGATGACTAGTATGTGGTAGTATCCCTTTCTTCATTTCTAATTGGTGCTGTGGTTAAGTCGCTAAATCACCTCTGACTCTTGTGACTCCCTGGACTGTAGCATGCCAGGCTCCTCTGTCCTCCACAATCTCCCATAGTTTGCTCAAATTCACATTCATTGAGTAAGTAATGATATCTAACCATCTCATTCTCTGCCACCCTCTTCTCATTTTGCCTTCTGTCTTTCCTAGCATTATATATATTCTCCATTTATCTTGAAGTCTAGATAAAATTTTCTATACATGTTTTTACATTTTTAATGAACTATATTGACTTTTATTCATTTTTTCTATTGTATTTTTCTACTTCATTTATTTCATGCTCTTTATTCATTATTTTTTTTCTCTTCACTTGAGTATAATCTGCATTTAACTTCCAAAGATGAAACTTCAGACCTTCAATTTTGTAATTCTTTCAATGTAAGAATTTAAAGTCATATGTTTTTCTCTGAAGCATCTCACTAATTTTAAGGTATTATGCTTTCATCATTGTGCAGTTCAAAAATACTTGCTAATTTCCTATACATTGTTTGAAATGAGTTAAGTCATTAATATCTACGTATTTGATCTGTTCAAGAAATTTTATGGTTTATAATATGGATTTTAATCTTATGGTTTTCTGTGATCACAAAATGTACTCTAACATTTAAATTTTTTTTTTGAAATCTACCGAGACTTGTTTGGTAGCCCATCAGTTAGTCTCTTTTGGTAGTTTTCTCTAGGAGATTAAAAGAAGGTTTATTCTGCAGTTACTGGGTGTGGTGTTTTATAAACACAAATTGCATGAGGAAATAGGGAGTGTCACGCATATCCTTTTATTCTTAGTGATTCTTTGTCTAAATAACCAATTTATTACTGAATGAGAAGAGTTAGCCTTCAATTATAATTTGAATTTGTAAACATTTCCATTTAGTTATAAGCATTTGGATTTCATCATTTTTGAGACTTTTTATTAGGCTCATGCTGCTGCTGCTGCTGCTGCTAAGTTGCTTTAGTTGTGTCCGACTCTGTGCAACCCCACAGATGGCAGCCCACCAGGCTCCACCATCCTTGGGATTCTCCGGGTAACACAATGGAGTGGGTTGCCATTTCCTTCTCCAATGTGGAGAGTGAAAAGTGAAAGTGAAGTTGCTCAGTCGTGTTCAACTCTTAGCGACCCCATGGACTGCAGCCCACCAGGTTCCTCCATCATCCACAGGATTTTCCAGGCAAAAGTACTGGAGTGAGTGGCCACTGCCTTTCAGGATATTTGTTTGATCCTTTTTATCATTATAAAGTGCCCATTTTTTCCATGTAGTACTTCTTGTCTTGAATTTGACTTTATTTGGTATTACTATAGTTTTCCCTGTATCTGTGTACCTTTTCCCATCCTTTTATTTTTCATCCTTTTAACCTATATACCTACAGTGCATCTCTTATAGACAATACAAATTTTGCCCTTTTTTATCTAGTTAGACAATATTTTACTGAAATAATTGTTAATATGCTTTATTTAGATCTCCCAATTTGCTATTACCCAGCAAGGATCTCATTCAAAATTGATGGGAAATAAAAATCTTCTTAGACAAGCAAAGTTAAGAGAATTCAGTACCACCAAACTAGCTTTACAACGAATGTTAAATGGACTTATATAGTCACGAAATACAGGAGAAGAAAAAGATCTACAAAATCAATCCCAAATAATTAAGAAAATGGAAATAGGAACATATATCATATGTTACTTTAAATGTAAATGGATTAAATGCTCAGAAACTATAAAACTCTTAGAGGAAAACATAGGCAGAACACTTGATGATATAAATCAAAGCAAGACCCTCTATGACCCACCTCCTAGAATAAGGGAAATAAAAATAAAAGTAAACAAGTGGGACCTGATGAAACTTAAAAGCTTTTTCACAGCAAAGGAAACTTCAAACTCGGGTTCGATCCCTGGGTCGATAAGATCCCCTGGAGAAGGAAATGGCAATCCACTCCAGTATTCTTGCCCGGAGAATCCCACGGACGGAGGAGCATGGTAGGCTACAGTCCATGGGGTCGCAAAGAGTCGGACACGACTGAGTGAGCTTCACAGGTTCACATCTCAATATAGCAAGTACTCATATTTGGAAACCCCTCAGAAAAAGTTCAATAGGGAGCTGTGCTTCCACTTAGGATATAAAAAGTCTACAAGAGAAAGTAACTCTCACCTTCAAAAGAAGAAAAGAATAATTGTTGCAATGAAAAGGAAAAAAAAAGAGGGATGAGTTTTTTTCTATTTCCCTTTCTTGAGAACAAGACAATAGAACAGTGAGCAGGCCTGAACATTCCTAGTTTTTTTCCTTTAACTATTCCTAACTCTGATGTCTATAACTAAGTTTGCTTTTCTGCCCCCTAACAAGAAGCAACATTTAGAACTGGATATGGAACAACACACTGGTTCAAAATTGGGAAAGGAGTATGTCAAGGCTCTATATTGTCATCTTGCTTATTTAACTTATATACAGTGTACAAGAAAAGAATAATTGTTGCAATGAAAAGGAAAAAAAAAGAGGGATGAGTTTTTTTCTATTTCCCTTTCTTGAGAACAAGACAATAGAACAGTGAGCAGGCCTGAACATTCCTAGTTTTTTTCCTTTAACTATTCCTAACTCTGATGTCTATAACTAAGTTTGCTTTTCTGCCCCCTAACAAGAAGCAACATTTAGAACTGGATATGGAACAACACACTGGTTCAAAATTGGGAAAGGAGTATGTCAAGGCTCTATATTGTCATCTTGCTTATTTAACTTATATACAGTGTACATCATGGAAAATGCCAGGGTGGATTTAGCACAAGCAGAAATCAAGATTGCTTAGAGAAATATCAATAACCTCATATATGCAGATGACATGACCCTAATGGTAGAAAACAAAGAGGAACTAAAGAGCCTTTTGATGAAGGTAAAAGAGGAGAGTGAAAAAGCTGGCTTAAAACTTAGCATTCAAAAAACGAAGATCATGGCATCCAGTCCCATCACTTCATGGCAAATAGATGGGGGAAAACTGGAATCAGCGACAGACTTTATTTTTTTGGACCTCTAAATCACTGAAGAAGGTGACTGCAGCCATGAAATTAAAAGATGCTTACTCCTTGGAAGAAAAGCAATGACTAACCTAGACAGCATATTAAAAAGCAAAGACATTACTTTGCCAACAAAGGTCTGTCTAGTCTATGGTTAGACTAGAAAAAAACATCAAGGCTATGGTTTTTCCAGTAGTCATGTATGGATGTGAGAATTGGACTATAAAGAAAGCTGAGCACGGAAGAATTGATGCTTTTGAACTTTG